>JABSTT010002785.1:0-35346 GCA_013339685.2 Hyalomma asiaticum
TAAAAATATGGTCTTTCACTCTATGGTGTTTCCTTGTGGTTAACATAGAGCTCATCATAATCCACACGTTGCCCTGCAGTAAGCAACCACATGGAAATATAGTCGAGCAATGTAATGCCTCTGCCTGCACAAGGAGTCTGTGTGAGCACCATGCACGCCAATTTTCTCTGCGCGGAGTTCCACTTGCTTCCAGTTTTCACCTACACACCTGACCTGACATCACAGAATGGCAGTAAACAATGCCAAAATCATAAGAGCGACCTGACAGGTCCTCCAAGACCACCCAATGGTCGTATGCAATCTTCAAGCCCCTCCTACCCCGCCGCCCCCCCCCCAAAAAAAAATAAAAAAATTACAGCATATCCACGGAGTGAATGATGATGAGTGGGCGAAGCTCGGGATGTTCATCGTAGATCGTGCCGAGTTCCGGATTAATTTAGTTAACGCGCACGCTACGAACCATTATGGTTCAACTATGCACAAGTGAAATCTCCCACCGGCACTTCATTCCAAGTCAAGTTCCAGTGCCTATATATATATATATATATATATATATATATATATATATATATATATATATATATATATATATATATATATATATATGGGTTGCCGGTGAACGCTTCTCCAACGCGAGCAGTCGGTATTTTTCTCAATCAAGAAACTTGCTAGGAGACGCTGCCTGCGCCAACGTTGTCACTCGCGGGTGAGGGCGCGTTCTCCTTTTTTGCGAGCTGGTAGAGCGTTCATCAACGCGCGCCTTTCGCTCTCTCTCTCTCTCTCTGTCTCTCTCTCACAAGACAGAGAGGCACGAGCGCGTGCGTGTCTCCCGGCAGGCACGCGCCGGTGGCTACCTACTACATACAGCGGGGACGCACGACGCACGCCTTAAGGAGCTGGGCCTCTAAAAAAAAAAAAAAAGCTACGCGCTTGACGGCCGTATACACTGACTCTTCAAGCCCACCCCCCCGAAAAAAAATCCTGGCTACGCGCCTGACTTTAACTGCGTTGAAGATCCCTACAGAGATGTAAGCGGGCGCAGAATGGGCAGGCCATATAGCGGAGCTCGCGCGCTGATTCAGCTTATTCGCAACTTCAAGCTCAGAGACGCGTGGATCGATACCCACGGAGATGTTTTCGTTGCCACATGGCAACGGGGATCCAATATGAGCCGGCTAGACCGCTTTTACTTCCCTGAAGTTTTGGCCACACATGTCATTAGTTGCGAAGTTTTAAACTTTCCCCCAGATGCACCACGCATCACTGATCACTTCCCAGTGTCAGTGAAACTACATTTTCACCAGCATGCCGCATCTAGAAACCAATGGAAAATGGATCCAACTCTTGTAAACGACCCTGAGAGCGTAGCAACTCTGCGCACTACCTTTGAACGATTGTGCAATCGCCCACCAGTACCACGTAACTGGGACACTCTGAAAGACGGATGGCGAACTGAACTAATTAAAGCAGGCCGTGAGCGAAAAGCGCGCTTAACAACTGAGATAAACGACACACTTCGCAAGGCACGTATTATACGTAGAGGCGAAACGCTAACATTCGCAATGCAAGACTATTTTAATCAGTTGAGGGCGCGGTACGAACTCTTGTTACGCCTTAGCTCCCGTACTGCTGCGCAGTCGCTCGTTAATGGACGGCCAGTTTCAGATCCTGCTGTTCTTCGAAGCGTCCGCTACGGTTCCTTAGGAGAACGAGCTCATGTTCCCTTTGTCGAGTTACCCAGTGGAGTACGGTCTGACAGAGAAGAGGATAAAATGAGGGTATTCAAAACACATTTTTCAAACCTGTTCACGGCAGAGAACACAAGCGCAGAGCGTCACACCATTACAGTCAATGAGTTTTGCACGGGAATATCTCGTGTACCAGAAGAAATTCGCGATAGTCTATGCCGTCCGGTAACATTTGAAGAACTGCGCCTTGTGCTTCGGCAGATGAACTCCAGTGCCGCACCTGGCCCTGATGGGATACCTTTAATCTTTTACAAGACCTTCCTTTGTGCAATACATGTCCACCTTTTGTCAATGCTTAACGGGCTTCTTGCAGATGGTATTAGACCAGATTCGTTTCGTGAGAGCCGAGTCATACTCTTGCTAAAAAGTGGGGGAGAGCCGTCCGATCCGAAGGCATGGATGCCTATTTCTTTACTCAACTCGGACTATAAGATACTGGCAGCTATTCTTGCACATCGCATAACAACTGCTCTGCTCGAAATAATCAGCGAAGTGCAAACATGCTGTATTCCAGGCCGCACAATTTTTTCTTCACTTGCTTTGACTCGTGATCTTTTCACGTTCGCAACTGGAACGCAAGTTCCTGGCATATTTGTTTCCCTAGACCAAGAGAAAGCGTTTGATCGGGTTGAGTGGAACTACCTCTTTGCGGTGCTGGATTGCTTTGGCTTCCCAACCCGCTTAGTTGAAGTTCTTCGCCTGCTTTATACTGACCTGGAAACCTGCTTGGTAGTCAATGGCCATACATCTGAACCTATCACCGTAAGCCGCGGTATACGACAAGGCTGTCTTCTTTCTGCACTGCTCTTTGTACTGTGCATAGAACCATTACTACAGCAATTCCAGAAATGCACATCAATACGGGGATTCCCTCTCCCAGGCCAGGGAGAGGTGAAAGTGGCGGCCTACGCCGATGATATTTCACTGTTTATTAGAAACATGGACAACTATAGAGCTTTTCTGCAGATTTTTCATACCTATAGTTGCCTGTCGGGAGCACGACTCAATCCGGGAAAAAGTAAAGCCATACGCTTTGGTACGCACACTGAAGAGTTTCCTGATGGAGTCCAAATAGTTGAAGGAGTAAAAGTACTTGGTGTTACTTTCCTTGCGTCTGGAGAAGTAGCCCGCACCACCTGGACTGAGATTAAGCGTAAAGTAGATAAGCGCATTGAGATAGCCAGGACCTTTTCCTTGCCCTTTACTGAGCGAGCTTATCTCATCAAAACAAGCATAGCAGCATCTCTTTTCTATGTAGCCAAAATCGCTCGACCACCTCGACGAGTTTTGCAGAGAGTAGCCACCGCGTGTGGCTCTTTCTTTTGGGATGGCCACACCGAAAGCGTAGCCAGAGCACTGGTCCGCCTGCCAGTAAAATGGGGCGGCTTTAGCATTCTAGACTTCGAAGTAATGTGTCGCATGTTGGCATTGCAAAACACATGGGCACTTGTCGCAGACACGACATACCGTGGCAAGAAATTAGCAGTGCATCTGATGGGAACCTCCAGAAGGGTTTTTGGTTTAACAGATGACACGGTACCGGCGGTGAGCGGCCACCGGCGTTCTATACGTACATGATAAAATCAATGCAGTTCTGGCGAAACAACTATCCAGACTGTGAACTGACGGACATGACTCCCACTGACATTTGTGAAGGTATAGCACTGAAAAACTTAAGCGATGAACAACGCAGAAAGTGCCGAGCTAGAAGACGCTGGTCCTTCAAAAAGGTTTCCCTTCCCGCTGAAGTCCGCGATTTCAATTGGCTAAGAGAATGGAAAGCTCTCCCGACGGCCGACCGCCTAGCGGCGAGGGGTGTGGCGCCCTCCGCCTCATGTCCGCAGTGCGGTCGTACAGAAACACTCAACCATGTCCTTCACGAATGTCTTGTGGCGCGCAGTTTCTGGCGCTTGGTTACCACCATGTTTCAAGTCAGCATGCAGTGGCAGTCTCGCCATAGAGACGCTTTTGTTGAGTTGATAATGGCGATCGGAGCTTTTGTCTTATGGAAGCGGAGGGGACTGGCGCGCCTGCGGGGACGCCCGCAGCGAGCCATGTTTCCTCTGTTGTACCGTTTAAGGAACCTAATGCTCACGCATCTAAACGAAGAATTAGTCATACTGGGGGAGGAAGCATTCCTTCGGCGCTGGTCCACACGATTCATTGTTATTAGGAAAAACAGAGTGTCCATGCCTTTCCTTCCTTACTGAGAAGGTAGGTTAGTGTTTGTCCTACTGTAAAAACCTACAGTGTGAATGTTGTATTGAAAAACCATGTCCTTTTCACATAGTGTATGCGCTTGAATTCTTGTATGCAAGTGCAGTCTTCATTGCGTATATGCATATCTAGTATCATACACTGTGAACGTCATGTTTGCCTGTACGTACACATGTACAACATTATATACTGTATTTTGTACTTTTTGTATTTCTTGTATTTTGTATTTTTCGAGTGCACGAATGAGTATTTGCCTTGTACTGTAGAACATCCGGAAATAAAATTCTCTTAAACGTGAGCCCGGAGCTCGACCGTTGCGGGTGCGCTTATTAGAGGCCCCCGGGGGAGGAGGAGCGGAGGGAGGGAGGGTGGTGGCTCCCCCTCCCCCATAACAAGGAAAAAAAAAGGACTCAAACCAACACCCTCTGCGTGGCAGTCGAGAATTCTACCATTGAGCTACGCCTGTGCTTGAAAAGTCTTCGCTAAAAGACCTAAACAGGTATAGCGTCTGCCGAGGAATCCCATTAACACATGTAATGTTATGTGGTAGAATAATAATACGCCACTACACGTTGCGGAAAGTGTATTGCATAACGAGTTGGAGGAATCATTTGAAAGAATACAGGGTTGCACGCTTTGTAGCTCTGAACCCATTATAGAGGCATCATCAACATGATCATTGTGAAACGATCTTCTCTAACTTTTCCGTCATGATTATTACGAAGCGCTGCCTCATAAAGCAGCTTTGTCGTGTTGCGTCATGCTTCACGCGGCAGGCGACGTGCGCAGCCCCGACAGGAACCTGACTTGGCTCTTCGATATGCCTGATGGCGCTTCCTCTCAAGGTGCGGAGCTCTGCTGAAGAAGCGAATCGCAGAGCTACGCGCGCGGCTACAGCAAGGCACCGTCGTGCACAACAGACAGCTGTGCCGAGAGAAGCCCAAACCGCAGCTCGCCGTCGACGTCGGGCCGACAGTTCGGTTCGTTACCGGGAAAACGACCCCAAGAGGCTCTCTAACATGTGCAGTTATACAGATTTGCACGGTACAATACCAGAGTAATTATGGCGCAGCGGGTAATGCCCTACTTAGCGAAATGAGTTATGGCGCAGTGGGTAATTCCCTACTTGGCGAAATGATAAGAGTTATGGCGCAGGGGATACCTACCACCTCTACTTGCACTAGTTTCCTCAAGCGTATAAAATGGCCCCTAAGAAGGTCGCCCCTGCAGCTTACGATGTCACTGTTCTGCGATTCCGCGCAAGCCTGGCTTTTTTGTTTTTATAGTTGATCATCGTTTTATTCTTGGCGAAAAAAAAAAACAAGAGTGAAATACGAGGGAGGGGAAACATTTCGGCTGTGTCATATGTTAGTCAGACCACAATTCATCATTATGAAGTCGATAGTTTGACGAAGCATCGTCTGGTCGGGAATAAGCATGAACAAACAAAAACAAAGAGCGCCGACCAAAATGAAAAACCTAAAAGTTTAAAAAGTTTAAAAGTTTAAAATGACGTTTCGGCTACCATACGGTAGCCTTGTTCAAAGTACAATGGCCCACAGTAAAACGTCATTTTAAACTTTAAACTTTTTAAACTTTTAGGTTTTTCATTTTGGTCGGCGCTCTTTGTTTTTGTTTGTTCAATTCATCATTATCTACTGACGGTATGTGATCTGTCACCATGCACTCAAGGATTTATTTATTTATTTATTTATTTATTTATTTATTTATTTATTTATTTATTCATTTATTTATTTCAAATGGAAGAAATAAATTAGTGCTTGAGGGCATGTTGACAGATCATGGAGAGTTGTCTGACTAACATACCTGACACATCATGACTATTAACTTTACTCACATCAGCCAGTTACGTCACGATTAACGATAGAAGAAGTGCTTCGCTGTTACGATGGTTTTCGTGCCGTGAGGCGGTAATGATTTTGTTTTCTTTTTTTCCGCATCTCCCCACGATGCGCGCTCTGAGACGTCCTACCCACGCGCATGCGACATCTTACCCGCGCATGCGGGTAACAGCAATTCCAAGCGACAGAGGCACATAAACTAACAACGAGATCATGAGCAGGTCTCATGTTTACATTGTACCTCGCTTTTTCCTAAGAGCGCTACGTCTTGCTCTAAATTTAAATGGAGCACGTCCACAACAGGTCCGGATATTGTTTTCGGGACATTGTTTCTCGACGCCAAGAATTCGTGCAAAACAACAGTAAACCTATAGCACGTAGCAAGCACAGTACCAGCTGTGCTTTGAATGAATGAATGAACCCTTATTTTTCGATACGGTACTGCGGGGCTATGTCCCGCTTCTATGCTAGGTGGGATATCTCCAGGAACCCGCTGGCCTTCGCTACCTCCTTGGTCTGGCGATGAGACGTCGTTGTTCGTCGAAGTCCTCTGAGGCGAGCTTGGCGTCCCACGTTTCGAGAAGGTCTTCGCTTGCTTAGCTGTTGTAAAGGCCATTCGGTGAAGACCGTGTGTCGGTAACCATGTGGCATGGGCACGCTAGTATCAGGTGGGCCACTATGTCAGGTACGCCGCAAATTGGGCAGGTGTATTCGTGTAGTGTCGGGTAAAGTCTGTTCATGAATATCCTGTGGGTGTATGTGTCGCTCTGTAGTGTTCTCAGCGTGGCGCTGTCTTCTTTGTTGAGCTTCTGGTGCGGTGGTGCGTACTCCCTGCGTTACAGCATTTGATGTTGGAGTATCGCAGAGCAGGTGATGGGTACACGCTCAGCCTCCACGGTCGCTGCTCTGCCGTCTGGAGAGTGGGAGGGGATATCCCGGTGGGCGTCATCGCGGGCCACGGCGTTTGCCCCCTCGTTCACTTGCAGCCCCTCGTGCCCATGAACCCGATGTCGCACAGGTGTACGGCATCCAAGTGTTTCGGCGCTTCAAAATATTCAGTGATTGGGTAGACACACGACCTTTCGAGTAATTTCGCATGGCTGTTTTCGAACATGTGAACACGACAGCTGCGTCTATGCACGTGCTAGCTGCTAGTGCCATGGCCGCCTCTTCTTCGGTTTCTGGGTTTCGTGCGCGGTCTGTGGCAGATGCAAGCTCTGTGCCCCGACAATACACGACGCTCAAAGCGTAGGCGTTTCTATTCGGGTATTTGACTGCGTCGGTACATCTGGCATCCGGATGTCGGCTGTAATTTCGCCGCATGGCATTCACTCGGGCTTTTCTTCTTTAATTGTGATGCGTCGGGTGCGTGTTGCGTGGAGCTCGTGCAATGCAGAAAGATTCGCGGATGTTCGGAGGAATTCGTTCTCTTCGATCCATGGATGTATCAGCTACAAAAGCCTCGCCGTCGTTTGGCCGTTGACGCACTGATCTTCCAATGCGTGAGACCTTTAACCGCTGTAGTTGACTAGCCTTGTGCGCTTCGGCTAGTTCTCGCCAGGTGTTGTATACGCCTGGCAAGAACTAGCCGAAGCGCATAAGGCTTGTGGGTCTGTGCTTCGAGAAATGCAATTAAGATGGCGCCGCCGCCGCTCCCTGAAACTCGTGCAGAGATCGCCTGGCCAGATCGGTCTACTGGTTGTGCCACACTTTTCGAATAAAACTTGCACGGCCACTGGACGGTTGTGACAACGCGGACTTTTTGGAACACGTATATACGCGGAAAATAAAGCGAACCCCTATCGGAAAACCCAGTGGCACTGGCCAGTGCCATACCTGATTATTGGACCAGTGTGCAGCGTCACAACGCTGCGCACTGGCAAACTGGCACACTGCGCGCTGCGCACTGGACGCTGGCAAGCGGATACAGCGGCATTAGTTACTGTCCGATAACGGCCATTCCGCTCGTTTGTAACAGCTGTGATCACGCGAATATCGTTTATATAGGAATGGTGCACGTACTAATGCAATAATTTTTTTAAATGAAAAAAAAAAGAATGAAATGCAGGATTCGAACCTACCACACACGCACGCTTTACACTTCGACGTGGGCGCTCTACCACAACGCCACGCTGAAAACGTCAACACTGTTTTTTTGTCTCTGATAAAGACAATACTATATGTTGTACGTGTCATTTTGCTTTTGGAAATGCAGATTCCAATACATAACTGCGTGGAACAAGCAAACCGAAGGCAGCTTATCACATCGGTGTGCTCGTCCGGATATTAACACCCTTCTGGTATGTTTCGCAGGAAAGGAAAGAAAAAAAGAGACAGCCTACCTGAACGGTACATTTCGAACATTCGCACTGGTCCGCCAATAAATTGTTCTATACACTTATGCGGGGAAACTGTCCCCCTTGTGTACTGCGCGCTAAATATTTCACGTATCCAGTAAGTAAAACGTATACGAAAAGTTCCCGCTCCTGTTTACGTTCCGCGTAATACCGCCGTGCCGACGATTAGGCTTAGTCTAGTACTTCGTCCGCGATGGTCAATAACGCCTTGTACAAGGAACGAAGAGAATAAATTGCGAGGACCTATTAAACGTTTGAGCGAATTCGCGCTCATGACGCATTATAATGCCGTCATATTCCGCCACTTAACTACACAGGTGAAAAGTTTGATCCATGAAGAGTGAGCGCGTTCTTAATAAACTTTGCTCTACAGCGGCTAAGTGCTGCCGGGAGCACTCCGCAAGGGCATCAAAATGCGCGCGTATCCTTTGCCTACTGGTCACCGTGACACATATAACTGCGATCGCACATATAACTGCGTGCGATTGTTAGCGGTAAGCGATGGTGACGGCAGTTTGTGCCGAACTTGCGAAGCTAAGGAGGTTTTTCGTGTAGAAGCTAGCGATTACGGCGGTATTGTAGAACCGGTGAGAAATTCATCGACTTATAGCATCGGACGATTTGTTGCCTTCTCTGCGAGTACACAGCCACCATTATTGTGGCTGGAACTGTACGAATTGTTCACGAACAAAGATGGAGTTCACCGATCTGAACTCCCGATCTGAAACGGCTGAGCGATATATGTATTGATCGGATGAGCTCTCATAGAGTTCTTTCTGGACGAAAATGAACTAAAGTTGCGGCACTTCTTCACAATGCATCAGCGCCCTTCAGAATTGTTAGTCTGCCATCAAATGTTCACTCCCCCAAACAATATAGTATAGGCCCTATGATAATTCCCCTATATTGAATCCGAAGCTGTTCACGAGTTCAAGCGTGAAGCGCTGTTGGCAGTCCAGTGAGCTGGTTCAGCGTGCAGTGTTTTGCGCTGCACGCTGTCGCCGCTGTCGCTGCTCGCTGGGACAGTGTGCAGCGCCAGTCCCAGCGCGCTCAGTGACCATACAGCGCTTATACAATGCTAATACTGTGTCGGCCAGTGTCTCACAGCTCTTTCCAGCGACTTTACAGCGAAAAACAGCGCCTACAGAGCCAGCCAGTGCCAAAATTACACTGGGAGACACTGTTTTTTCCGATAGGGACGTCTTTCTGATGAGTGTTTGGTCAAAAACCAGAAATGTCATAAGAACGTTAATACAAAAAGAATGGTTTACTGAGATGGCACCTTTTTGAACGATATCCGATCCCTATCCATAGTGTAAAAGTAAGCCGCAGGTTGATGTTCAACTGCCCTTAATTGTTTTTTTCCTTGCACGCGCAGACAGGAACACGCTTACAAAAGCATATATGCCACGAGGATACCGAATATTATTACACATATACACGACACTGCTATGAAACTATTGCACCGTCTCTTTACATTACCAGGCGCCAAGCATTAGGTATTTTTCCATTCTTCTTCATCTTCCTCTTGTGTTGAACAGTGCATCATACCGTTGCGCTCTTGGTGTCATCTCAAGCTTAGACGGGCCTTCAATTTGAGCAAACAGTGAAACGAAAACATGTAGGAACGTAATTATTTGTTGTGCAATTAAACACTACGCAAATGCACGCATCTGTTATGAGAAGTTGTTTCCCGGCGTCAGGACTAACATCAATGCTAGATTAGCCTCTTTGAAAATTGCAAGCGGTTTCTTGAAAAGCAATAACATGTCTTTCATTGTGAAAGACATGGCTCCCCCTCCCCCATAACAACGAAGAAAAATGGGGCCCTTATTAGAGGCCCCCGGGGGAGGGGGAGCGGAGGGAGGGAGGGTGGTGCCTCCCCCTCCCCCATAACAACGAAAAAGAAAGACTGAGGGACCAGACTTACGCGTACGCAGTTCAGTCAAGTCCCACGGAAGGGTATTTCCTTAACATTCCTTAACATACTGTAAACAAATATTTACCGGAAATGCGTAGCGGCTCACGTGGCCTCACGTAGCCAATAGCGGCGCAGAATGCGTCCCGGGGCGCCGCTATCTTGACGTAGTGTAAACGAATATACCGGAAATGCGTAGACTGGTTCACGTGGCCTCGTGTGGATAATAGCGGCGCAGAATGCTCCCCGTGCATTGCTCCGGATATGTTAAGGAAATACGCTCGCCGGAAAGCTCGATCTGCCACAAATCGCTATAGAGGGCGAAAACATCAACCGCGGCGCGTTCCAGCTTTAACTGCTGGGAGTGGATCTACTAACCTCTCTCTTGTCTCGCCACCATTCGCCCTATTGCACTTTTATGTAGGGGCGCCCGCATCGGTGCCTAATTTCGGTGTAAAATATTCTTGAACAAGACGAAGACTTTCTCTTTGCCTGATATTACTTACATACAACAGACTGCTGCTTGTAGTGAGCGTACCTTTGAGATACTACGTCATCTCTCCTTCACTAAGTGTTTTTGCTTCGGCTGACTCCGCAGTCTACAGACGTCGATATTATTCCATGCTCGCTTTTTTTTTAATTCAAACTGCGCGGCGGCAGGAGTCACGTTAACCGTTTGCGACGCGTTCGGGCAGCGACGCATGCTCGCGCTGCTTCGTTTTGCTGTAAATATTTCGTGACACTAAGGATTGCTTTCGTAGTCGGTGATCTTGGCTTACTGTTATTGTTCTTTCAAAGCACGTTTAAATGCTTCCCCAGAGCTCTTTCCCGTGGGCCTCGTCCTTCAAAGCAACGAAGTTCGTTTGAAGTCCCATCGTGCATGGACCGGTGAGTACAAACCCATTGCTTTTGCTTATTACGGTTGTTTTTGTTTCTGCAATAGGCAAGCGACACACAGCAACCCGAAATTTTTCAACGTCTCATATCCCTCCACCGACAGAATCCGCGTTCTCTTGAGCAACATGGCTTCACGTAGGAGCGAGCTGCTGAATCCATAGAAAGGGAATTCTGAAGTTTATAATGCAGTCTGGACATGTTCAAGTACACTTCTATCGCCCCCGTGCGCACATCCGTAACTCACCATCTATCACTACAAAGTTTGTTATAAAGTTTGCTACAGTCACATTAAAAAATTAAAGTAACAGTGTGTGTGAGAGAGAAAAATGACAACTAAAGCTAGTTCCACGTTGTGAAATCTGAGTAAACAGCAAAACTGTGGATCTCCTTGTTTCCTTATTGTTTATGTTGTGACAGCAGTTTCACTTACTTTCATTTAGTGTCACATAGAAACCGGCATTTTAATCATGGATATATTCTTTTTCTGTCAGAGCCTCGTGGCTGACGCCTGCAGTCAACATTCCTTGTGGATGCACCTCGACACCATGGACAAGGCACATGCTACGTTAGAGCACAAGCCACACAAGGTATATATCCATACATGCATGACATGCTGCGCTTTACTCGCTCACTTTGTATACTGCTACAATATTTAGTCTTCATACATTATGTTTCTGAATGCATGATGATTTCATAACTTGCTCTTTTTTTTTTCGGAACTGCCATGCAACATCAGGTTAACTGCCCTCGAAATCACAACCTGCAAGCACAGTGGAACAATTGAACATCTACTCAGCAGGTAACCTCAAACTTCATTTTTCTTATGCTGTAATTTGTGGTTCGTAGGCATGTAATGGAAACATGTTACCAATAGTTGTCCATAGGTATCAGGTGTCCATTGTGTTATATAATCTAGAGTACAATAATGATGAAATTTAACATAAGCTCTATACAATAGTTACATCATGTCAGACTGCTAAGTCTGACAATACGCATTTGATTCAAGGCCGTGATGGTCACATTTCTATGGCGGCTAAATGAAAAATCCCAGGTATTTATGTTTACATAAGTCTCAAAAGGCCCCAGATAGTTGCACTATTAAGGATGATAGTTGGGCTAGTTGATACATACTCATTTGAGGCACAACTAATTGGTGCAAGAGAACCACAGGCAACACAAAGGAACGCATGAGTGGTTTCTATGCTAATTAGTTGCGTACCATATTATCCACATCAATCCAAAATCCTGGCTACGATGTGTATCAGTTATATAGAGGTTCGGGCACGCAAAATTCCAGGTACTATTAGCCATATTACAGCCAAACATCAGGGCAGTGAATGGACATTGTTCCGACATAATTTAGTCATACTTTATGAGATGGTTTACAAAGTTTGTCGGAAAAGTTCTTTTTTTAATGCATTGAATCGTAACAGTTTACAAAAGACAAAGAAAAAAGAGAGTCGTAGCTTCGAAAAGCTAGTCAGTTCAATTAGCCTTTGAATATACATACAACGCATTTTATTAAATTATTAACAGCTAAAAACAACAGATATTAAGTTTTCTAAGCAATAGTTGCAGCATATGAGTGTAAATGATTGATTTGTGGGGTTTAACGTACCAAAACCAGCTCTGATTATGAGAAACGCCGTAGTGGAGGGCTCCGGATATTTCGACCACCTGGGGTTCTTTAACGTGCACTGACATCGCACAGCACACGGGCCTCAACATTTCGCCTCCATCGAAATGCAGCCGCCGCGGCCGGGATTTGATACCGCGACCTTCGGTTGAGCAGCCGTGTACCATAGCCACTAGACCACCGTGGCGGGGCTGAGTGTAAATGACATTTTTGTTATAGGCCAAGTTGTGTTCAAGAGATTTGCTCATTTTCTTTTTATTTAGCACAGCAATATCCATAATTTATGGCTAAGCATGCCTGCTTCAGGTGGCTGTAATCCCATTAACATGTCACCTTTTTTTTTCTTTTTTGTGCTTTGCACTATCATACTACACAGCCTATGAAAAGCCTTCACAATATTGCCGCGAAGAAAGCGTAGGAAATCGAAGATATTAAAGAGGTACAATTAACAGCAAAAGTTTGCTGAATGCGAAAGTCTTGAAAAATGTACATTATGGCTTAGCCTCGCAACATAGCCTCTAATTAAATGTTTTAGTCTGCACACCGCAACAACCTCTACCCACTGAGACATTTAAGTTGAGGCTATGATCAAAGAGCTAAGCGGTAATATAGGCTTTTACGAAGTTTCTGATCCCGCAAACTTTTGCTGTTGACTGTACATAGGACACATGTGCAGCTACACTGCGACATTATCGATACTTTGATGTCGGGGTTCTACAATTCGCAAGACTACTGTTTATTTTAGAATCAAAAGTTTAAAAGTGAATAATCCAACAACAGCAAGCACATGTACTATAACAATGACCTTTATCTTTACTAGCTCTGTCACACATTCGCATAATTCTCCTCCAGTTCAATTTGTGTGCATGTGTGTGTTTGTACGAGAGCGCATCATTTCTGTTGACATGTCTATGCGTCACAGACATTGTGCTCATGGCTGAGTGATTCCTTGCCGCATACACCAACCTAGATGTACAATGTATTCCTGAAGCTAATCTGCCCTCACTAATCAGCCTGCAATTTCCTAGCACCTTGTCTTTCTATAGTATATTCATATTTTGTCCATGCATTGTAGAATATCTGCTGTCACTTATACCGCCTTCACAGCACAGTTCATCTTATTGGTGCCGTTATTCGTGCGGTAATTGGTGCCATGTGCTGTGTATTCGTGCAGGCAATTTTGTGAAGACGTTACCATAGTTTAAGAGCGGTTTGATGTGAGATGCTCAGGGAGCGACATCAAAAATATGATTTTTGTTCGCTCATAATGAACTTAGCCAATAACAAACTGCACTCGAGTTTCAAGTCTGACTTCTGATTCATTTTATGAAAAAAATAAAAGCTGACTGGCCTTAGAATAAACTTACATTGAAATATGCTCTAATTACATTTATTTACTGTGTAACAAACATTTCAACACATAACCGAGTTTTCTTTCTTGCTATTGAATGTACAGTGCAGCGAAAATTGTGTGTGAATATTTGGTGCATTCATAGACGCTTTATCGCAGTTAGTGTTTGAAACAAGTGAAATATTTTTTTCGCCCATTACCTACACACCTACGGTTCGGATTCACAGCTATTAGTTGAAATTCGTGCCTATCCTATTCGGCACAACGCGACGCTTCTTGTTTGTAACGCATTCATTTGTCTTTATACAGAGACGGAGCATCCGCGATCGTTTAGCTAACGCTAACTAAGGGAACCTGAAGCGGTGTTACTGTGACATCTGCCAACGTTGCGCACGTTTCGGATTCTGCATCGTGGATTTACCCGCGCTCGCTGTCTGAAAAATCAACGCTAATAGAATGGGACGGCGCAATGCAATGAGAGAGCAACATTCGTTCGATCACTCTGGTATCACGTCTATCCATGCATATTTTGTACGCTTAGCGTGTGTATGCACACGTTGGAGCGCACTCAGTACGTGTGTGTTTTGTTTGCACGCGACTGCAAATTGTTGGCCCATATGTGCACTGTACTGTACGTTGTTTGTACTAGCTGTGGTGCCACAGTAAAAGATGCAAACCTTACTCCATTGGCGTTGTTTTTGCCAGTCGAGGCCCGTTTGGTCCCCTGGCGATAAGCTACAGCACCTCTGTACGAAAAGTACACAGGCGAGACGCGGTCTAGCCGAGAGGAATAAGCAAAATACTACAGCGGGGCTAAAAGTAGGAGGGGGGGGGGGTACAGTAGGGCGCCCTACGCGAACCAGCAAAAAACGCGGCTTTATCCCGATGATGATGATAGTACTTGAGCGCCATCTCCGTTCTCCGTTCTCATTGCGTTACGTGATTTTGGCGGGAACATACCACGTGATCACTTGCTGGGAAAAGATTGTCATGTGCTTCCTTTTCAGCTTAATTGGGTGCCTAGAATTATTGGTTTAATTAGTTTGTACAGGTGTTGCAAGGTGATGATAGGTTAATTTGCTTAATTGGGGGACTGTGTTAATTACGTCGAGTAGCGTGTGCGGGTGTATCTAGGTGATGCTAGGTTACTAGGGTAATTTGGATAACTGATCTTAATTAGGTGTTTAGGTTAATTATGGTAATTGGCACGTACAGGGGTTGCAAGGTGTTGCTGCGTGTACAGGGTAATGCTGGTAGTACTGGCGGACACGTTGCGAGGCCTAGCTGATGCAAGGACATATCAAGGTGCATATTTCGTGGCAGGACAAATCTTGGCTAGGTTAAAGAACTTACGCAGTTAAAGTATGCTCGGTTACACACTCCACTTTTTCCAGCGGTCAAGAGATTCTTTATTGTTGTGGAAAGGTGGAAAGGGGAGGGGAGTGCACGATAACTGTCTCTCCGGAGAGGACACCTCAACCGGTACACTCCAAGGGAAGGGGTGATGATAGAATACAAGGGAAGGAGGGAGTTTGAAGCACACGCACACACACACACACACACGTCCCACCGAGTCAAAGTCAGCAGGTAGCGAGCTGTCGAGCGGGGTTAAAACCTGCCCGGTCAGCCCGGAGTCCTCGATGAAGGTGAGGACTGCGGCGAGAGCGGAGCGTCGACGTTCGCAGCAGCCTGATGGAAAGAGCACGTCTTGCTCCGTGGCACAGGGCAGCCCGAGGTTGCGGTAGCGAGCGCGCAGCTGCTCGCGCTCGCTGTCGAAGGCCGGCCACACGCACAGGAGGTGGGAGAGGGTTTCATCCTCTCCGCAGTCGAGGCACGCGGGAGAGGAGAAACTGCGGAGTCTATGGCGGCGCTCCGCTGGCCAAACACCACCGGTTTGCAAGGCGAGGAGGAGAGTGCGCTCTCGCCGGGAGAATCCAGTTGCCGGGAGTGGGCGTGGCTGGCTGCCGTCAACAACGCGGGCGTCGGGATGAGCGCGCGCGAGCTCTCTGCGAAAGTTTATCCTCGCGCAATCGCGCGGTTGTCCGGGCTGTGGGCGCGCTTTGCGAGGTCATCTGCTGTGCGCAGGGAGCCACTGAAGGACCACGTCGAGTCCGCTCTCCTGCAGGGATAGAAGGCTGCGGGCAACGTTGGGCGAGCGGCGGGCCGCGTTCCTCCTTCGGGTTCGACGTGTGGATATTGCTAAAGTGAGGGAAAAACATCGTTCTACGCTGAGGGTCTAGTGCTATAGACTTTCATCGACGGCCAGACGAGACAATAGTTAGGCCACAAATGATAATGAACATGAACATTCATTTGAAGCAAGTGTAATGGAAGCTAAGCTTTCTTAATATGGTCGCATCATGCGGGTTCCCGGTTCAGCGGAGCATACCCAATCTTATGAGCAGTAGAAGATACAAGAAACTCCCAGGACTGCGCAGAGGACGAAGCAAAGTGACAGGGCAATGTAGACTTTGCTGCCTGCTCTCTCATTCTTCTTTCTCGGTCTTCTCTTCCGTAGTTGCTTCTCCTCTTCCCCTATTCTTTTTAGTCTTCCATTGTCTTCTTTCTCTAACTCGTCTTCGTTGACATCGTCGTCTGCTTGCTCCTTTTTTTTCGTAGTCAGCCGCTTACGTCTTATCTTTCGTCGTCTTCTCTCTCTGTATCGTCATGTTCTTTTTATTCGTCGACGCCGTTTGTTTCCTCCTGTATACTGCCTCTTCGCCGCCTTCTTTTAAATGCGGAGCATTTCTTAGTCGCACGATGTCGCGCTTCGGTGGCGCCGTCCACACCCCCACTGCGCATGCTCGGCTCGTCTCGTGCCGGCCCACCGGGCGTTCAGCAAGCTGAGCATGCGCAGTGGGGGTGCGGACCTCTGCCCCGTACTCCTCTCCCTCGAGCGCGGGCGTTGTGTATATAAGCGGCGGAGCGCGCGTTCGGAATTCAGTCAAGGGCGTCTTTGCGGACCGCTGCCCCGTACTCCTCTCCATCGAACGCGGGCGGCGTGTATATAAGCGGCGGAGCGCGCGTTCGGAATTCAATCCATCACTCGGGCAGCGCGACGCTTCTGCGAAACGGCAACGCCGAGCTACGGATTCCGAACTTCGTGCACGAGAAGCAGCGGCGAAACGTGAGCAGCGAGCTTTAAGACCCCAGGTACGTGAGCGAGTAGCGGCGTGCAAACGTCGTCAACGAGACGCGGCTCCGGACGCTGCTCGTGGACGCAAGCGCCCACCTTGGTGCCGTCCAATTCAACGACGGCACCAAGCAATAAGGACACACTTTAACTTTACACTCCTTGCCTTCGCTTCTCCTTCATTCAATAAATAAGAATAATAAAGACGAAATAACAATTAAGCATTCCCAAGCCATACCCAATTACGCAACATTCACGCGATACCCCCACCACTCTGCAACGCATTTACTCGAGTTCCCCCCGTGGGAAGATGCGGGCGGCATTTTTTTCTTCTTCATCGACGTCGGCTGCATCCTGTACGTCCTTCTCACCATCTTCTTCGTCTTAGAGCTTGTACTCAATTCAATCAGCTGCGGAAGGGAAGGTTCTCACGCTTTCCTTGTGATTGTGTGTGTGTCTGTGTGTGGAGCACGCCTATGTAACCTCCCTTCCGCGGCGTCTATTAAGACTTTATTATCCCTGCCAGTGGTATGAGCCTACCAGACTACTGCGGCAAAGTAAAGCTTCTTCCAGCGATATTCGCTTACGCTTGTCTTGTGCAAGGTGGTTCCCATCGTACTCCAGCCAATTTTCTCATTTATATCGCACCACATTTGACGCGCTTGACTGCACATATGTTCTCGTGCCATCTACCGCCCCCGTGTTGCATGGCGTTTCCAACTCCATTTTTACCGCTTAGTGTAAACTGTACAGTCCGTTCCACATAACTCGAGCGAAGCTTCGTGAAATCCACGTTCGCGCTGCGAGAATACAAACGCCTCAGTATTGTCTGCCCTCCTTTCCAGCTACTTACGAGCACTATCTAAAATGGGCCGAGGTTATACAAAATGAGTAGCCAAATTCATAAGTATTTCTTTAAGCTATAACATTCTTCGATGTAGAAGTTGCAGACTGCACAAAAAATCCTGCAGATTCAACGCAATGTGGGTACCAGCGTCATGCGAAGCAGTGTGTAAAGTGAGCGTGTACGACGAATATTTGGGCATTCAGCCGAATGTACGAGTAGGATGACAGGCTTTTGTGCAAAGCGCATGAATAGCGACGTCGCTAACGTGGGTTAACGGGCAACGTCGACTGCACCGTGGCGACTCAATGGTATCGCATGGTACGACGTCTCGGTGGAACATATGTGTGTGCACAGCACAAAAGCCCGTCTTTCATTTTGCTTTTTTTTGAGGGTGGGGGGGACATGGGTTGTCGATGAAAAATGCACACAATATGGTGCGTTGATTCGCGTATTAGAGACGTCGTTCGTGCAAATATTCCTACGAGATCGGGCAAAGTTGAACAAAAGCACGCCGAATGACAACAAAACATACGTATTGTTTATTACGTTAGTATCATAACGTTAAAGGCCGATAGCGTTAGTTACGTTAATATTACGTTAAAAGGGCAACTCACGTTGCACAAGCATCATCATCACAATGACTGGTGCAGTAGGTTGATGTACTACGGATGCCGCGGGGGAGGAGTCGCTGCCTGCTGGGAGCGTGCTTGCTTGTCACCATGGGGACTCGGGTTCTATACCCCCGTGCCCTTTGGTAGGTTGCGCGTGTGTCATTGTGCTTGTTATGTCTACGTTTCAAGCGCAAGCGACGACAAACGATATGTCTTTGGTAACTCTGTTGCAATGGCATGCCCAATGTCTATTTTAGTTGGTACTTTGTTGACACATACTCTGTAGAATTCAAACACCTGTGGCGCATACCCGATGCCAATGACACGATCACAAAGGGTATGAGCTATATGTTACTGCAGTATCGTTCATTGTGACGAACATTACGAGTGTATCGTGTTGGTGGTGTGAAGATGAGTCATTCATGCTCGCCATACGTTTATACCCCCGTGCGATTATCCCCCATTGGGATATATCAGGTGAGCGAGACGACCAGGAGAGCACCGAAACGTGGGCGGATAGATAGATAGATTTGCTTTGATTGATTTCTGGGGTTTTACGTCCCAAAACCAGCTCTGATTATGAGAGAGGCTGTAGTGCAGGGCTCCGGAAATTTTGATCACCTGGGGTTATTTAACGTGCACTGACATCGCACAGTACATCGACCTCAACATTTCGCCCCCATCGAAATGCTGACGCCGCGGCTGGGATTCGACCCCGCGACCCTAGGATCAGCAGCCGAGTACCGGACCATAGCCACTAGACCACCGTGGCGGGAGATAGATAGATAGATAGATAGATAGATAGATAGATAGATAGATAGATAGATAGATAGATAGATAGATAGATAGATAGATAGATAGATAGAGCGTGCATATCGTAGGATTTTCCGGAGACACGCAATATACGCGCACTGCGTTGAAACAGTTAACGCGCATGTTCAAACCATGCCATGGAATGATGCACGTTTATTCTCGCGAGCAGTCGCTTTGCTCGCGGCAATGCGACATGCAAAAGGCAAGCGATCATGCGCGCATTGTGCGCGCGTGTCCATTATAATCTGCTAAAGATGCGCGTGCCTGAAACCTGTAAGTGTTTTTTTGCCGCTGGGTAAGCGACTCATCTTCAGGGGTAGAAAAATAGAAACGATGCTAAACGCGGACATTAGGCTCGTCGACAAGTTTCAAACGCACGCAATTTAGGCTAATAGGCTTGATGAGACCACCTCCTCAGCAAGGACATTGTGTGTGCGTGTGTGTGTGTGTGCGTGCGTGCTTCCATCGTTCAAAAAATGAAGATATTTGGTTAAAAGCACTGTTGTGCCTTTTCACGTCGTGTCACGGATGCACTGTGCAACATTTCACAAAGGTTGCACAGCCACGCTACTTTCACATGAGAGAAGCAGAAAAATCCCAATCAAGAGAGGTGTCAGACAACGACATACGATCTTCCCGATGTTATTCACTGCATGTATAGAGGAAGTGTTTAGACGTAAGGAGTGGAATGAAAAGGGAATTCGAGTAGACGGAGAATATCTCAGAAATTTGATGTTTGCAGACGACATGGTGCTCTTTAGGCAACCGCCAATGCTCAGGTGGCGCAGCGATCGGCGCCGCCGGCCGCGCCAGTGTGTCGGTTCCGCGAAACATCGAGTAGGCGGCATCTACGGAGGCAAGCGTTCACAGCGCTCGTGAGAACAATGGCGGTCGTGCTTTACTGCAGTTTTGAAACGATAGAAGACATCGACGGCCTATGGCCGAACACCCAATGATGTTTATGGTGTGAGAGAAGTGGATGGCGGCGAAATCTCGGCGGAATGCTTGTCGCAGCAAATCAAGCATGCATGCCTACGATAGCAGCGATGGGTTGTACGCTTCCATGAAATTGTCGCTTAAGTCTGCACTATTACGGATGCTACTGGCTACGTCTTTTTTTGTTAAGACATCGTTAGTTCAACAGAAATTCGCAAGAGCGACACTTATACCCCTGTTACACGGGGCGCACGCAAATGAAAAGGCCGTTAGGCCGCTAATCGCGGCTGGCTGCCAGCCGAGCTTGCCAAGCTCGGTTGAGCTATAAGCCGACGTTCAGAAACGGGCAAAACGGCGGCGGTACCCTTTCGGAGTGCAGTGCTGGCGATTCCTAGGTATCATCCGAAAAGCGATCTTTTCAGTCGATGCGGCATGAGAAGCTGTAATATGACCTCGGTACGCCCAAGTAGCCGAAACGCGTGCTTTTGCACCGAGGCGCGGTAAGTTCCCCACGTTCGGTCGACTCGGACCAAGACCGAAACGTTTGCTATATCCCAGGGCACGACAGAATTTCAAATATCGACTTTGATCTGTTTATATGACACAAAACGATTCATATACGAGCAAAGTTAGTTATAAAGTTGGTTTTTACTGCAAAGGAGCTCCCGCTTCCACACCGTTCGACAGACCGGACACCGCGATGCGAGAGGTAAAGAGCGATACCGGCTGTTTCACTCACGGAACCGGCTAGCTTACTTTCGAACCTTCCTTTCACATCGAGGTGCTGAGAAAAGTAATGGCATGTGTTAAGGCATGGCATATGAGTACACTAATGCTAATCGTGCTGGCAAAAGCAAGCGTTATTTGACGAGATCGCCCTTGATCGCGAACAGCGGTGGCACCGCCGTACACCTTGACAGACCTGGCTCTCGGAGCAGTCAGCCCCGACTAGCCAGTGGTTGATTGATTTGATTTGATTTATGGGGTTTAACGCCCCAAAACCAGCTCTGATTATGAGAGACGCCGTAGTGGCGGTCTCCGGAAATTTCGACCACCTGGGGTTCTTTAACGTACACTGACATCGCACAGCACACGGGCCTCAACATTTCGCCTCCATCGAAATGCAGCCGCCGCGGCCGGGATTCGATCCCGCAACCTTCTGATCAGCAGCCGAGTACCATAACCGCTAGACCACCGTGGCGGGGCTAGCCAGTGGTGACGGCGGATTTATTATTGTGATGTGTTAGTCGCTCGCGGACGCGTAGTTTTATCGACAGTGTTCTTATAGAACGATGCAGTTGATTCTTTCGTACATACACTAACGAAAATTACGAAGTCTTGCGAGTGTGCATGCCGATGTGCTGTATGTGGGCGGAGCCTCTATCAACCGCGAACACAATAGCTCGTGCAACTACGGCGGACTACAACTGCATGTTAACCATAGATGAAACTGTTAACCGCTGTTGTACTAACTGTGTTTAATGTTGCCCGTGTAACTAGGGTATAAATACCTAGTTACACGGGCAGCGACGAGCTGCCGCGTCGGGCAGTGACGATCATCTTCAGCCGCCGGCCGGGTTTTCTCCCACGGCTGTGAAGGGAAGCAGTACATTTTGATGCCGACATCTTATTCCCTTAATGCAGCAGTATCTGCGATTGTTTTTTTTTCTAGCACTCTTCACGGGAGCGCCGTCAAGTGTCCTAGGTGAATTTCTTTTTAATTCACAGAGGCGTGCGGGAGTGCAGTCCAGTCAAAGGGGAAATGTCGATGCGGGGGCCGATGGCCTACTCGGGGGTTCCCACCGGCGCCGCGTGGTGGCGCGACCTGTACAGCCAAGCAGCACCGGAGGGTGCCCATAACGGTGACTAACTACAAAATATGACTGAGGATCGAAACCGGGAGTGTTAAAAAAGGACTAAAATTAAGAGGCAGGAGACTAAAATTATGCGCAACAGTCTAGCTAAAGAACAGGAATTCAAAATTAACAGCGAACCGTTAAAATGCGTATTCATTAAAACGAATACGCATATCTGAGGCAGTCATTAACAGTGACGCCTAACCATGAAAAGGAAATCCTCTGTAAAATAAGAATGGGATGCAGCGCAGTCCGGAGACATTCCCAAACAATGACTGCCAACTTGCCACTGTCACTAAAGCGAAACGTATTTAATCTCTGCATTCTCCCAGCACGGTGCAGAAACGTGGAGGTTAACTAAAAATCTACAGATGAAATTAAGGATCACACAACGTGCAATGCATAGCAAAATGATAGGTGTAAAGCTAAGCGATAAAAAAACGAGCGGAATGGACCAGGGAACAGATAGGAGTTGCTGATGATTATATCAATTAAAATAAAGAAGTGGACCTGGGCAGGACAGGTCATGAAGAGGAAAGATAATAGATGGACAGTAAGAGCAACGTAATGGATACCAAGAGAGGGAAAACGCAACAGAGGCAGGCAAAAGGTTAAACGGAGGGATGAAATGCAAATGTGTGTGGGCATACATTGGAACCAACTCGCTCAGGATATGGTGGATTGTAAAAATTTGGGAGAGGCCTTCGTCCTGTAGTGGACTTAAATTAGGCTGACGATGATGAATGCAAAGAGACGGTGTAATAATTTCATACTACCGTCATATATATATGTATATATGTATATATAGCAGTTATGGTGGTGAATAGGCCGAAGGCGTGAAGACAGAGATGAGTAGTATACCCTCGAAGTCGGCAACAACAACGAAGAAAGCGTTTATTCAACGTTTCAGCCGGAGACCGGCCTTCATCAGGAATGCCTATGGTTGTATTCCCGCTTCTATTTATACCTATCTGAGAGAGATTTTCATAAAAGAAAGAGGAAGAAAAACATGAAAACATGAAAAAGAAAAGAATGTAGAGAGAATAAGAAAGAAGACAGGTAAGAGAGAGAACCTGAAAGAAACGGACCAAAGAGTGGAAGAAAAGCAGACGATGTGCGTCATATGCGGGCATCATCTCCTCCCCCCTCTTTTTTTTCTTTACCTCCTCTGCCCCCTTTATTCCCTCCGCTCTTTACGAAGTGGTTTTCGTGGCCGGAGCCAACAGTCATGCGTACACTTCAGGCCACCCTCATGTGTGTCAATGTCAAGAAAAAAACCCCGAAAAAAGAAAGGAAGGAAGAAAACGCGTGGGGGTGGGTGAGTACAATTGCAATGACGTCAGTGGCGATGGCGTCTAGAAGTCTGCGCCTGGATGTGGCCAAACGCGCAGGCAGGTCAGTGCACGTTTTTGCCCGTCCAGGCAGCAGACTTCTAGACGCCATCGGCACTGACGTCATTGCAACTGTACTCACCCACCCCCACCCGTTTTCTTCCTTCCTTTCTTTTTTCGGGGTTTTTTTTTCTTGACATTGACACACGTGAGGGTGGCCTGAAGTGTTATATATATATATATATATATATATATATATATATATATATAACGAAAGGGAAGGGGTCAAGGGCTCGTTCTTTATTTGTTAGAAACAACTTAATGAGCAAGCAGACAATGAAGCCTAGGAAAACATAGGGGAAGTTACTTGTGGTATTGTGATTGTGGAGAAAGTAGAAAGGAATTAAAGTGGACGAAAAGACAAACCTGCCCTCGGTGGGACCCGAACCCACGACCTTCGGATGTCGCGTCCGATGCTCTACAAACTGAGCTACAAGGGCGGTCGTCCCCCCGTCCACTTTATTGTGTATTTATGTGCATATTATCCTGGGAGTGTTAGGCAGCGCCACTCGAGGCCCAGGCGGCGTGTGTAGAACACACTTTTTTGCCAGGAGGCGTCACGTAGAACGTGAACTTAGGTGAGATGGCTGCTGCCCAATAAGCCCTCGCATGCTACCTAAGGCACCAAGTCTGCCGCAACGAGGCCCAAGCTATGAAATAACGAAAGGGAAGGGGTCAAGGGCTCGTTCTTTATTTGTTAGAAACAACTTAATGAGCAAACAGACAATGAAGCCTAGGAAAACATAGGGGAAGTTACTTGTGGTATTGTAATTGTGAAGAAAGTAGAAAGGAATTAAAGTGGACGAAAAGACAAACCTGCCCTCGGTGGGACCCGAACCCACGACCTTCGGATGTCGCGTCCGATGCTCTACCAACTGAGCTACAAGGGCGGTCGTCCCCCCGTCCACTTTATTGTGTATTTATGTACATATTATCCTGGGAGTGTTAGGCAGCGCCACTCGAGGCCCAGGCGGCGTGTGTAGAACACACTTTTTTGCCAGGAGGCGTCACGTAGAACGTGAACTTAGGTGAGATGGCTGCTGCCCAATAAGCCCTCGCATGCTACCTAAGGCACCAAGTCTGCCGCAACGAGGCCCAAGCTATGAAATAACGAAAGGGAAGGGGTCAAGGGCTCGTTCTTTATTTGTTAGAAACAACTTAATGAGCAAACAGGCAATGAAGCCTAGGAAAACATAGGGGAAGTTACTTGTGGTATTGTAATTGTGGAGAAAGTAGAAAGGAATTAAAGTGGACGAAAAGACAACCTGCCCTCGGTGGGACCCGAACCCACGACCTTCGGATGTCGCGTCCGATGCTCTACCAACTGAGCTACAAGGGCGGTCGTCCCCCCGTCCCCTTTATTGTGTATTTATGTACATATTATCCTGGGAGTGTCCTATATATATATATATATATATATATATATATATATATATATATATATATAACGAAAGGGAAGGGGGTCAAGGGCTCGCTGCTCGCTTTACTTGTTAGAAAAAGATAATGAAACAACAAACATTAAAGCCTAGGAAATCATAGGGGAAGTCATTCCAATTGGTAATTATGATATTTTAATTTGGGGTAAGTAGGTAGAAATGAATTAAAGTGGACGAAAAGACAAACCTGCCTTCGGTGGTAACCGAACCCACGACCATCGGATATCCTGCAGTAACACTCTTGTTTGGGCTAGTTGGTACATTCTTGACACAAACTAGGTAGCGCAAAAAAACACGGACTAAGAAGGAACACAGACAGGCAAATATAGTTGGAAGTTTGCGCCTGTCTGTGCTCCTTCTTTTCTTCGGCGGTGTTTTTTTTTTGCGCTATCTAGTTTGTGTCATCGGATATCGCGTCCGATGCTCTACCGCTGAGCTACGAAGGCGGTCGTCCCTCCGTCCACTTTATTGGGTATTTATGCATACGGAATCCCGGGAGTGTTAGGCAGCGCCACTCGTAGCCATGGCGGCGAGTGTGGCCACGGCCGGTCTGAACGCGCGTGCACGCTCCCTCCTTTACGGCCTGAGCAGCTGCCGCGAATAGGCCTCCCAAGCTGGGACAGAGGGCGCTGCGGCGCGCTTTCCAAAAGCGCCGTTTGGGCAGCTGGTACGATTTGCGGTCGCTTCGCTCTCTGCTTTCGCCCTTGCCTCCTGTGAGTGCGCCCGCTTTTTGCGCGTGCTAGCGCGTTCTTAGGCCGCCCAAGGCGCCTCTCACAACTCGCACGCGCTCAGTGGCTGCATATGCTGCGTCATGTGTCCGTTGCATGGCAGCTTCATGAAAATTTGTGGCACTGAAAAACATTTTCGGGCTTCCAATCTCAACATATACCACACTTTAAATATACTGCGACTACGGGACCTAGTAGGTCGTTGAAGACGATGCTGTGTTCGTGGCTGCCAAGCGCGTGTGGATGACTACGTACTGACGTGAAACTAGAGACGAGTTTTCAGTTTCTGTAATTATACGGCCGATAAAACGCATCGTGAAGTGGCGTCTGCTCGGAGCTGTAGGCGCAAGAAATTGCAATTTCGTGTACGTTCGCTCGAAATTCCGTCGGTTGCAGGCCACAACAGACTTCATATTTATTATATGATTAGTATGAACAGTTCATATTTACGTCTACCTTGTTCAGTCGCTGGCTGCATTGCAACACGCAATGCTGACAGCCGCGTACAAGCTCCGCCTCGAAAGATAGCGACATCTCATCGTCACATCATGCTGGTTTCATCTTTTTGAAGCTGATTTTGTCTGCATTACAATGCGGCACGATAATCTCTAACGCCCACTGTGACCACGCATGTTTCCTGCAGTGTAAGCAATTATTTAGGACCGTGTGCGCTTACAGTAATGGCGCTCTGTTTGTTTTAAAAGCCCAATTCGTCAAAACTATAAAATGCGCCCTTCGATCGTGTGTGTTTCCCGTTACAATGTAATTTTTGATGATAAAAACAGCATCAGACTTCGCAATATCTTTGCTGTTTTATCGCTACCTTGCTTCTCTCTACAGATACTTGGCCTACCTAGCCAAAGCGGCAGCTACATACCGCCAGTGGCACAGACGCTTCCACGGCCAGCGTTAACACGCTCACTATGAACAGCCAGCTACTCAAGTTTTGTACTGAACAGCGACTAAAAACTCATATCCACCAGTTAATTAAGTAAAACTGCACAAGAGCGGATACTCGGGCCAGTTGGTATGCATTCATGGTGATAAGTGCGCAAACACAGCACCTCTCTGTCCCTCTCTGTCATGGTGCTGTGTTTGCGCACTTATCGCCATGAAGTAAAACTGCACCAGTACTCACGGTGTTTAATAACTGTGATGTATGGGGCCAACGTGTACCACTGCTGTCGTACTAAAAATGATAAGTGACCTAGCAAGCGCACACTCTTCCAAATGTAAGACGAATATAGTTGCTGCATGCACTTTCGCTTAACATACGCAGTTCTGTTAAAATACGACTGGCCATCACGCTTCTCCGTGTTAACTATTGATAATATCTTATGTTGCAAAAAGTGACACCAAGATACCGCGCGTGCAAGCATCACATCATTTTGCGATTTCCTGTGGTGGCCGTCTCTGCCAGGGAAACGGTACCTGATTTTCACGGGCAGTTCTCGGCTATTCTTTTTTTCTAAACCGCTGTGACAGCGCGCAAAAGCATCTGTATTGTGTGCCTTCTTTCCGTACTGACAAAAAAAAAATTGCAGCGCCCGGGCGGGAAACGCGAGATAAGAGCGCCTCCCGAAACACGTTTCTCCGCTCGTGCAATGCTAGTGCGCCCGTCCGAGCGACCGGCAGTTCCACCTCTCTCCGCTTCACTGCCGGACGGCACTGCGCAAACTTGAGGTTGGAACTCCCTATACAATAGATCTGTTTCTATACAGTGACAATGGCGCGTTCCGCGTGAGGGCGTCGCGAGCCAACCCCCCAACGCGCATGCGCTTCGTATGGTAAACCACCTGTTCCCGGCCACTCTATTTCTTCCGCATGTAGGAAGTGGGGAAAGCAGTACAGGTGCGTGTGGGGACAGTATGGCTTTCGCAGTACTCATGCACTCGGCTAAAGAAGACGCACACTCAGCGCTAGTAGCAACAATAATGGGTTGGTTGGTTGGTCAAACTTGACCATCTTATCTATAATTGAGGCGGAGATGCTTGGGGCTTGTGTGCTTAGATTTAGATGCATGCTAAAGATTCTCAAGTGGTAGAAATTCCCGGAACCTCCCACTACGGCGTCCTTTACAAACATAACGCAGTTTTGGGATGATAGACGGCATGCTGATCCAGATGTTACCGAGTTCGTCCTTCTGCTTAGTTTCTATAATGAGACGGATTTGCTCAGCCTTGTGGCGAAACGCTCAACTGTGGGATTGTCAAGATGTTTCCCGGTACCATCATATGTTCTGTTGCGATAACGATGAGATTACCGGCCTCAGTGCAGCGGCTGAGCACATCGGCGTTGCTCGTATAGCACTGCGTGTGTGCCGCTTTTATGTTAGAGGTAACAAAGTAGCTGACTGGGCTAGTTGTTTGTGCATACTTAAGATAAACAGCGCAAAAAACGGACGGCGTTGGTTCTTCGGATTGTTCTTGTGAACAACACAAACAAGTTAACAGATCCGAACGGCAGGCTTTCTGGCTATATTCACAAGCCCACGCGGATACATTTCCGGCCTTTAACGATGTGGCTACTTTAAACTATAGCCGTAAGCATCGCGACAGCGTTTTACGAGCAGTGCTTCTTTTTTCAGTTCTTCTTGTGCATTATATTATTTTAGTACCAAGGAGAACATTCTGTGTGATATTGAAAGGTTTCTGTGAACGTTCTTTATTTTTCCTCTTCGCCGGCGGCGTGCATTATTGCATAAGAAAATTTTTCTAATCGTTTCATTTGCACGCTGAAGACTGCATGTGGGCTCGTGAGGGCTTGGGAATTTGTATGCAAGCAAGGACTCAGTGTGGTGTGGTGAGACTTTATTATTATTATCATTATTATTATTATTATTATTATTATTATTATTATTATTATTATTATATTATTATTATGTTCATTCTACTGTGATTGCGACTCGCGGCTGCTTGCGAGAAAAAGTGACTTTTCCCTTTTCAAGGTATTTATTTTAATATTAAAGGAAGAATTGTGATACCTTCAACAAAATGTGCATATTTTATAATTTTCAAGTACTCTAATGGGCGGAATATGTGCATGTGCAGTAAACGTTTTGAAAACCACTTTCCTCCAAAAAAGAATGTTTCGTGTCATTTGTTCTGACGGTCGGTGACGAATCATGCGGCCGAGCCTTCTGAGCATGACGCGCAAGGGCAAGTGCACTCACGAGCAGCAGAAGCGGGCAAATCAGTGGCTTGTCCCTCCCCCTCCGAAAAGCCTAAATCACCGGAGTTACCATGTATCCTTGCTAGAGTGTTCTCATCGCACTGGTGCCATGCATACCAATAGAGGAGTTTCAGAAAGTGACGCCGAAAGTATGAAGCCGCACATTCCGTGCGCGCGCTAGCCTCCGCAACGGCCGGGAGCTGGTTTAGAGCGGGTTGGCTCGGAGCGCCCCCGCCAAGTCGCGGCGATAGGTAGAAACAGCCCCCCGTGCGCAGGCCGTAAAGGAGGGAGCGAACGCGCGCGTCCAGACCGGCCGTGGTGTGGCGCACTCTTACTGCCAGGAGGCGTCACGTAGAACGTGAGCTTATGTCGAGGTGGCTGCTGCCCAATAAACCCTCATATGCTACCCATGATAAGAATGTTAGTGCAACAAGAACGGCTTATTGAGTTGGCGCCTTTTCGAAGGATACGCGCGGACAAGATGGGCGCTTACAAAAACATATATGCCATCACGATATCTTCTATATACACACACACTACACGGGTATGAACCTATCGCAATTGTCTCCTTACATTATCAGGAGCAAACATGAGGCACATTTCCATTCTTCTACTTGGTCTTCCTTTTGTGTTGAACAATGCATGAAGCAGTTGCGTCCTTGCTGACATATCAAGCTGAGATGGGCCTTCAATTTAAACAGAGAAACGAAAACACTGAGGCCTGTCGTTCCTTGGTGTGGAATTAACACTACGCCCCCCAAGTACACGCATCTTTTATTTCAGCACTTGTTTCCCGCCCTCGCGAGAAACATCAGTGCCTGCTAAGTCCCTTCAAAAATAGAATTTTCTAAAAGTTATAGGGTTTCTTTCAACGTGAAGACGATGTAGAAGGAGCTCAATGTCAAGGGCTCGACGGGCCGCGTGCTCTCCAATATCACGTGACCCTCTCAAGTGTGCATAAACAGTCGGCCTATCGGCATTCAGTCGTCATGGGTGCCGAAGAAGAAGACCGCCACTAAGGGCGTGAGCCCAGAGCTCGTCCCTCTCTTAGCCGTTAGGCAAAAGCGGCATCCGTGGCGACAAAAAGTGGCGGCTCGCACTTAGCGGCCGCAGAGGCTGTTTGAGCGCCTCCAACAAAAAACAGACTATGCGATAACACTAACGCATATGTAGATTCAGTTCGTTGATGAATGCAGGAAGCGGTAGGAATGCGTGTAGGCCAAATGGGACATCTACGGCGTCCCATTATGGACAAATAGCGCCGCTTTTTCTTCTTCTTATAGCTCATCAATTTATTTTTTGGCAACAAAGAAAAAAAATACAGGCCTGCGCGCAATCGCAGGGCAGTGAAATATAAATAAATAAATAAATAAATAAATAAATAAGTGCTTGAGTGCATGGTGACATATCACATACCGTAAGTAGACATTGATGAATGGTGGTCTAACATACCTGACACATTATGATTATTAACTTAACACACAACAGCCAGATACGTCACGATTAACGATAAAAGAAGTGCTTCGCTGTTACGACGGTTTTCGTGACGTGGGACGGTAATGATTTTGTTTTCTTTTTTTTTTCGCAACTCCCCATGATGCGTGCTCTGAGACGTCCTACCCACGCATATACTTCTTACCGGCGCATGCGGTTAACAGCCAATTCGAAGCGACAGAGGCCCATAAACTAACATCGAGGTCATGACCAGATCGCATGTTTACATTGTACATCGCTTTTTTTAAGAGCGCTACGTCACGCTGAAAATTTAAATGAAGCACGTGCACAACAGGCCCGGATATTGTTTTTGGGACATTGCTTCTCGACGCCAAGAATTCGTGCAAAACAACAGTAAACCTATAGCAAGTAGCAAGCACAGTACCAGCTGTGCTTTGAATGAATGAACGTTTATTTTTCGAAACGGTTCTGCAGGGCTATGCCCCGCTTCTACTCTAGGCGGGAGGTCTCCTTATTCCAGGAGCCCTCTGGCCTTCGCTACCTCCTTGGCCCTGGCGATGATACGTCGTTGTTCGTCGAAGTCCTCTGAGGCGAGCTTGACCTCCCACGTTTCGAGAAGGTCTTCGCTTCCTTGGCTGTTGTTAAGGCCATTCGGTGAAGGCGATGTTTCGATAACGATATGGCATGGGCACGCTAGTATCAGGTGGACCACTGTGTCAGGTACGCCGCACATTGGGCAGGTGTATTCGTGTAGTGTCGCTTAAAATCTGTGCATGAGTATCCCGTGGTTGTATATGTCGCTTTGTAGTATTCTCAGTGTGGTGCTGCCTTCTTTGTTGAGCTTCGGGTGCGGTGGTGGGTACTCCCTGCGTTACAGCCTTTGATGTTGGAGTATCGCAGAGCAGGTTATGGGTACGCGCTCAGCCTCCACGGTCGCTGCCCTGCCGTCTGGAGAGTGGGAGGGGATATCCCGGTCGGCGTGATCGCTGGCCACGGCGTTTCCCGCCTCGTTCCCCTCCAGCCCCTCGTGCCCATGAGCCCATGTCGCACGGGTGTACGGCATCCGAGTGTTTCGGCGCTTCAAAATATTCAGTGCTTGGGTAGACACACGACCTTTCGAGTAATTTCGCATGGCTGTTTGCGAATCTGTGAACACGACAGCTGTGCCTATGCACGTGGTAGCTGCTAGTGCCATTGCCGCCTCTTCTGCAGTTTCTGGGTTTCGGGCGCGGTCTGTGGCAGATGCAAGTTCTGTGCCCCGACAATACACGACGCTCAAAGCGTAGGCGTTTCTACTCGGGTATTTGACTGCGTCGGTACATCTCGCATCCGGATGTTGGCTGTAATTTGGCAGCATGGCATTCACTCGGACTTTACTTCTTTCCTTGTGATGTGTCGGCTGCATGTTGCTTGGAATTTGTGCAATGCAGAAGGACTCTTGGATGTTCGGAGGAATTCGTTGTTTTCGATCAGTGGATGTATCAGCTACAAAAGCCTCGCCGTCGTTTGGCCGTTGACGCACTGATCTTCCAATGCGTGAGAGCTTTAGCCGCTGTAGTTGAGTAGCCATGTGCGCTTCGGCTAGTTCTCGCGAGGTGTTGTGTGCCCCTGGCAAGAACTAGCCGATGTGCACAAGGCATGTGAGTCTGTGCTTTGAGAACTACAATTAAGATGCCGGCGCCGCCGCTCCTTGAAACTCGCGCAGGCTGAGATCGCGTGGAGAGATCGGTCTACTGTTTGTGCCGCACTTTTCGAATAAAACTTGCATGGCCACTTGACGGTTGTGACAACGCGGGCTTTTCGGAACACGTATATATGCGGAAAATAAAGCGAACGTCTTTCTGATGTGTCCTTGGTCAAAAACCAGAAACGTCATAAGAATGTTAATACAAAAAGAATGGTTACTGTGATGGCATATTTTTAACGATATCCGATCCTTATCCATTGCGTAAAAGTAAGCCGCAGGTTGATGTTCAACTGCCCTTAATTGTCTTTTTCCTTACACGCGCAGACAAGAAGCACGCCTACAACAGCAAATATATCATCAGGGTACCGAATATTATTACACATACACATGACACCGTTATGATACTATTGCACCGTCTCTTTACATTACCAGGAGCCAAGCATGAGGTATATTTCCCTTCTTCTTCTTCGACTTCCTCTTGTGTTGAACAATGCATCATACCGTTGCGCCCTTGGTGTCATCTCAAGCTTAGACGGGCCTTCAATTTGAGCAAACAGTGAAACGAAAACATATCGGCCCGACATTATTTGTTGTGGAATTAACACTACGCAATTGCACGCATCTGTTATGAGAAGTTGTTTCCGGGCGTCAGGAGAAACATCAATGCTAGATTAGTCTCTTTGAAAATTGCAAGCGGTTTTTGAAAAGCAGTCACATGTCTTTCAACGTGAAGATGATGAAGAGGAATCGCAAGGGGCGTCAACGTGTCTCGAGGGGCTGCGTGTTCTCCCTTGTCACGTGACCCTTTCCAGGGTATATAAGCAGCCGGCCTACGGACATTCAATCGGTATGGGTGGCGAAGAAGATCGCCACCAGCGGCGTGAGCCCGGAGCTCAGCCCTTGCGGGGGCCCTTATTAGAGGCCCCCGGGGGAGGGGGAGCGGAGGGAGGGAGGGAGGGTGGTGGCTCCCCCTCCCCCATAACAAGGAAAGAAAAGCGAACGTACTAGAGGCCCCCGGGGGAGGGGGAGCGGAGGGAGGGAGGGTGGTGGCTCCCCCTCCCCCATAACAAGGAAAAAAAAGTGAACGTACTAGAGGCCCCCGGGGGAGGGGGAGCGGAGGGAGGGAGGGTGGTGGCTCCCCCTCCCCCATAAAAAAGAAGAAAAAGGGGGCCCTTATTAGAGGCCCCCGGGGGAGGGGGAGCGGAGGGAGGGAGGGTGGTGGCTCCCCCTCCCCCATAACAACAAAGAAAAAGGGGGCCCTTATTAGAGGCCCCCGGGGGAGAGGGAGCGGAGGGAGGGAGGGTGGTGGCTCCCCCTCCCCCATAACAAGGAAAAAAGGGGCCCTTCTTAGAGGCCCCCGGGGGAGGGGGAGCGGAGGGAGGGAGGGTGGTGGCTCCCCCTCCCCCATAACAACGAAGAAAAAGGGGGCCGCTAATAAGGGAGAGCCACCACCCTCCCTCTCTCCGCTCCCCCTTCCCCGGGGGCCGCTAATATGGGCCCCCTTTTTCTTCGTTGTTAAGGGGGAGGGGGAGCCACCACCCTCCCTCCCTCCGCTTGTTATGGGGGAGGGGGAGCCTCACTGATTCCTTAAACATTCTCTCCAACTGGTGCGACACGTGGCAGATGTCGATTAACCTAAGAAAACAGTATGCATGACGATAACGCGAAAGAAAGAAGCTATCAATTATGATTAGAGCATGAAATGCACTAGGCTTCAAAAAGTGAATGAACAAAAATATCTAGTTGTCACGATAACGTCAGATCTCCGATGGGATGCGCACATCTCCAATGTTACTTCGGTTGCTCTGCGCAAGCTCTTTTATCTTCGCAGATGCCTCCGGCTGGCCCCTCAATTATCAAGGTTTTAGCCTATACTACCTACATTAGACCGGTACTAGAATACGCTAACACAGTATGGTTTCCTTATACAGTCACTAACATAAAAAAATAGAAAATGTACAGAGGAAGGCTGCTAGATTGATCTGCAACAAATATACACGCACTGATTCTCCCACAAATATGCTAACAAGCTGTGGCCTCCAAAGACTAGCGGTTAGAGCAAAGCAAGCGCGCCTGAAATTTCTTTTCCAGCTACTTCACAACTATTATAAAATTGACACATCATTGTACATCTGTCCATCAGAGTCTCGCGTAACTAGGCGCAAACATTCGCACACACTAAAGGAGTACTGTTACCATAATGACACTTTCAAGCATTCTCTTTTTCCGCGTTCTGTCAGGGAATGGAAGTGTCTGGATCCCTCGGTTACTAACGCGAATTCGTTATGCCTTTGTCTCAAAAGTAGAAAGTATCACCTGATTAATACAATAGCGCTACCCCCCCCCCCCCCCCAGATTCATTCATTTCGTCACCATTGAAAGCATATCAGTGGTCAAGTGCTCAGTACGGAGTGTTTTCTGGTTTGCTGTAACTTGCCTGTGTAGCACTTCATTTCATGTATACTTTCTGTAATTTATCTATATTACGTGCGTATTGTATATTGTATATTTGTATATTGATTCTTTTATATTTCTGTATATGATTTCCATATGTATATTTGCATACTGACTGTCCATTATTATTAAGAAAATTACATTGTATAACTGTTGATCGCTACACTGGATTCCTGCTTTTGTTTTGTTTCACTTGCATCGCCAACCTGTATGCCCACCTGCTATGGTCTCGGAAAGAGACTGGCAGTATTGAAAATAAATAAATTAGGTGTTTAGATTAGTTATTGCAATTAGTGTGTACAAGGGTTGCAAGGACGTGCTGCGTGCACAGGGTAATGCTGGTAGTACTGGGGGCATTTTGCTGGGCATGGTTGAGCCAAGGGCATATCAAGGTCATATTTCGTGGCAGGACAAAGCTTGGCTTGCTGAAACAGCTTACGCAGTTAAAGTATAAAGTACGAGAATAGACCTGAACATTCGATTGAAGCAGGTGCACTGAAAGCTAAGCTTTCTAAGTTTGGTCATAGCATGCGGGCTTTCGGTTCAGCTGAGCATATCCGATTAGCAGTAGAAGATACAACAAACTCCCAGGACTGCACAGAGGACGAAGCACAGTGACAGGGCAATCTAGACTTTGCTGCCTGCTCTCTCATTCTCCTTTCTCGGTCTTCTCTTCCGTCTTTTCTCCTCCTCTTCCCCCTGTTCTTTTTAGTCTTCCATTGTCTTCTTTTTCTAACTCGTCTTCGTTGACATCGTCATCTTCCTGCTCCTTTTCTTCGTAGTCGTGGTCTTCGTCTTTTCTTTCGTTGTCTTCTCTCTGTATCGCCATGTTCTTTTTATTC
>JABSTT010002786.1:0-36725 GCA_013339685.2 Hyalomma asiaticum
ATCAGAGGGTAAAATGCGCATGAGGGGAAAAATATAAAGAAATAGGAGTGCATGAACTGAAATGGGACAGACACAAAACAGAGGGAGACAGAGAAAAAGATAGATGCTGAAGAGGGAGAAATAAAGAGGCACACACTGCCATGCTCCGCGGTAGGTACTGGGAAAATGGGGACAGCAAAGCATCACAGTGCGCGTGCCCTTTTCTTCCTTTCTCCTTCCCTCTTTTGTTTGTTTGTTTTTATTACTTTCAGATGCAATACACCTACACTATACCCAAAACTCTCTCTATATATGCAGTCAGTTCAAGCATAACTGTATAAGCTAAGATTTTCGTTTGCTACACATACGTGCAAGGAAAACTGATAGCATTGAATGGCCACTCTCACACTTTTCAAGTTAATGCTATTTGTTTATTTATTCATTCATACTGTCAGCACATGCCAGACAGGAGTTTCGGTATGTTACATTTTGCTGCCATGTACAAACACAGCAGAAGCTTGAAGAGTTTCACATTTACCACTCTAAATAAGAAGGCATATAAGCAAACAAAAAGAAATAATAATGAAGTCTGTTGAGCACATCCCATGCACATCATTGAGGGTCACTGGATAGTATTATGGCAATACAGGTTCGTTACCCAAGGTCACTGGATAGTATTGTGGCAATACAGGTACATTGAACCTGTGAACCCAACAGACAGGCCAAAAAATTAAGAAAAAGTGAATAACATATGCAAGCGCTAAGTACGGTTACAAATGTTCTACGCAGCTTTTTTGAAGGCATGCAATCGCAAATTCGACAACATTTTGTGGCAGGGTATCCCACTCATCAATACTCTGAACCAAAAAAGAATGCTTGAATGAATCTGTTCTGAAGTTAACTGGTGTAATATGTTTTTGAATGTCTTGTTCTAGAGGTGGTAGTTTTCAGTGGTAGTATGATATGATCCCCTACATTTACCTTGTAGTCCCCGTTCAGTATATGAAAAAAGAATATGAGAGTTGCATTTTTTGTTTCACCGTCGTTAGTCCAGCTTTTTTCTTTAAGTTCACTGATTGACTTCTGGAGTACAAAAATAAAATGAATCTTAATGCCTTATTTTATACGCACTCATGTTTTAATGCATCTTTTTAGGATATGGTCCCCATACGTGACCAGCATAGGTCAGTGCTGGAAGAACAGTCATTCTATAAGCCGCACCTCCGACGTGGCATCTTGAAGTTTTCGTCACAACAACCAAAGTTTGTACATGGCCTTGTTGCAAATTCTGTCAACATGTATAGACCTGTTTAGGTAATGAGCAAAGTGAACACCTAGATATTTGACATTCTTAACCTCAGTTAGCACAATGCCTTTCATGCTGTATGGAAGGAGAACTTGTCTTTTTACATGTCATGTGCGTGAAATGTGTTGTGGATGTGTTCAATTCCGTTGCCATTTGTTGCACCAGAGACGAATTTTGTTTAAATGGTTATTACGTTCTACTTGATTGTTGCTGGAGCATATCTTTGCATAAACAATGGTGTCCCCCCCGTCTGCATAGTGCTAATAGTTACTTGTTCAGAAAAACCATTGCCCATGTTGCTAATGTAAACAGAAAAAAGTAAAGGGCCTATCACGGACCCTCACAGCACACCTCATCGACCAGTTTATTAGTGCAGCAAGCGTTATTTAATGAAATGAATTGTCTCTATCTGACAAATATGCCTCTGTACATTTAATAACTGAGTTCACACCAGGAGGCACGACAAGTTAAGAAGCAGCTTTCTATGAGATATTTTGTCAAATGCCTTGCTGAAATTTAGAAATATGTCTATTTGACCCTTTCCATATATACACTGGCCTGGCCAATTTCGTGTGTAACCTCTGTAAGAATTGTACTTGTAGAATATTCTCACTGAAACCCATGCTGATTTTTACCTAAAGTACCATTTTCTTCTTACGAACTTCATTAGGTGAGTAGTCATAATGTGCTCCAACATTTTACAACAAGTACTTGTCAAATAAATAGATCAGAAATTAGAAACATCGTTCTTGGATCCCTGTTTGTGTATTGGTATCATCCTGCCACATCTCCATTCGTTGGAACATCACTGAATTTGAGAGATTTTGTGAATATGTCCGAAAGCAAGAAAGAGCACCACTCAGCATATCACCTTAAGAAGGTGTTCGGATTTGATCAGGTCACGGGGCTTCTTTCACATCTAGTTTGAGAGATCCAGAACACCATCTTGCCTTATACTTGGCTCAAGTAGACATTGCTCATTGCGACTTTGCACTTTGGGAGTTGAACCATCGTCCCATATGAAAACTGATTCAAAATATTCATTGAAAAGGCAAGCCATCTCATAGCTAGGTTATTGTTATTCAATGACTGGATGCCGAATTTAGGCCCTGAAGGGTACCTCCAAATTTTCCAGGTGAAGTTTTAATAAAATTAGCAAGTGTTTCATTAAAAAATAACTGACTTAAGTTCCTGCAACAAAGAGCTAACTAATAACGTGTTTTCACAGACAATAGTTTTCTAGCCCTTGTTCGCTTTAAGAGACACTTTTTGTGAATTATTCTCCGTGTAATGCACGAGTTTTTGCTATGGAGCATCTTGAAGCGCTTTGGAGCAAATAGGTTTATCAATTTCTAGACAGTACTCTTAAACATCTCCCAAGCATGTTTACTGATGTGGTATTCAGAGACAAAACTGAGTGAAAACATCGTAATTGTGCTCTAAATGGCCTAATAATACAGTATCATCTGCTTTAAAGAAGTCAAGGACCGACGTAGTTTATTTGTTTATGCTAGAGCGCGTGTAGTAGCTACGTGTATAATCACCATTTTGTGGTCAGATATTCCTTCCATTACTTCCACCAATATTTGGATTGAGGACAGGAAACTCACCCTAGGTATATTTGTGGATTTCTCCAAAGCTTTCGACCGAATAAATCGCAATACCCTTTTACAAAAGTTACCTATTACGGCATTCGAGGAAATGGACTGGATTTGATTACTAGTTACTTGAGCAACAGGCTACAGTGTGCAAGTATAAACGCAGAACAATCATCCTTGCAAAAAATGCTCATGGTATACCCCAAGGTAGTATATTAGGGCCATTACTTTTTATTATTATGTTAACGACATCATAAACATAAATCATACAATCCAATATGTTATATATGCGGATGACACTTCCTTGTTTTTTACAGGAGTGGATGTAAATGACCTCATTTCTGCAGCAAATGCAACACTAGATGACTTGTATGCATGGTCGACTGCAAACTCCCTACAGATCAACTGCTCAAAAACTAAAGCCGTTCTGTTCCGCTCGGAAGGAACAGTGTACAAAGCTACTATAAAATTACACCTGCATGATTCTGTGATTGATTTTTCTTTGACAGCTAAAGCACTGGGAGTTGTTTTTCATGAGCATATATTATGGGATTCACATAGTGAAATGCTAAGAAACAAATTAAGTAAGGTACTAGGCAGCTTAGGAGATGTCAGTCATTTTTACCAACTGCTCAGATGCTAAATATCTATAATGCACTTTTCTGTTCGCAGCTTCGCTATGCTCTTCTGGTATGGGTACTGGCACCTTGCAGTCAAAGCATAAATTACTCACACTTCAAAAAATGCATTGCGTTCTGTTGCAAATGTTGGGTATAATGCGCATATTTTGCCTCTATTCAATAAATTCAGAGTGTTAAGATTGGACAAAATGTATGAATATGTTTATTATCGTCTTTAAATGTGAAATAAGAAAGGAAATAGCAATCTTAGCTCCATAGCATGCTTGGAGCGCTTGCACCATGTCTCGACCTACTAGAAAGAGGGATTATTGGAAGGTCCCTCGACGCAGAACAAACTATGGTCTCCAAATGCTTAAACATTCACTCCCAAACATACTCAAAAAATTCAATTTTTCATTAGAACAACTGCAGCTTCTTTCACAACAAGATATGTTCAGTTTTTTCACTAACATGATACAACAAAAGAGATTTTCATATTCGCTTCTTTGTACTTTATTTTTGTATTTCTTCTAGAAGTGAAATCCTATCTGCATTTTCTTTTTGTATATAATGTCATTTCTTATTGTGCCAATTTAACTACATATCTGTTTCTGTTTACTTGTTTTAGATGACTTCACAAATGCTGTCACTTTTGCTGCCATGTATTGCTGGGCAGCTTGAAAAATGCTAATATAATCCTTATCCACAAGAAAGGTGACATAAAGGAGTTAAAGAATTACAGACAATCAGCCTACTCCCAGTAATATACAAGCTATTTACAAGGTAATTTCTACGAGGATAAGAGAAACACTCAACTTTAACCAACCGAGAGAGCAAGCTGGTTTTAGGAAAGGTTACTCGACAATGGACCACAGCCACGCTATCAACCTAGTAATTGAGAAGTACGCGGAATATAACAAACCTCTTTATATGGCGTTTATCAACTACGAGAAAGCATTTGACTCCATAGAAATACAAGCAGTTCTAGAAGCTCTACGTCGACAAGGGGTACCTGGCGTATACGTGAAAACCATAAACAACATATACAAAGATTGCACAGCCACACTACTCCTGCATGAGAGAAGCAGAGAAATCCCAATCAGGAGAGGTGTGAGACAGGGAGATACAATATCCCCGATGCTATTCACTGCATGTTTAGAGGAAGTCTTTAAACTTCTAAACTGGGGAAAAGGGCATTCGAATAGACGGAGAATATCTAAACAATTTAAGATTTGCAGACGACATTGTTCTTTTTAGCAATGATGGTGGCGAATTACAAAACATGATTGATGACTTAAACAGGGAAAGTATTAAAATTGGATTAAAAATGAATAGGCAAAAGACCAAGTTATGCTCAATAGCTTAGCTAAGAACAGGAATTTAAAATCAACAATGAACCCTTACAATGTGTAAATGAATATGTATACATGGGACAGTTAATAACAGGAACTCCTACCCAGGAAAAGAAATTCTCCGTAGAATAAGGATGGGCTGGAGCGCATTTGGAAGGCATTACGAAATCATGACGCTCTCACTAAAGCGAAAAGTATTCAATCACTGCATTCTCCCAGTACTAACGTACGGTGCAGAAACATGGAGAATAACGAAAAAACTAGAGATGAAACTAAGGAGCACGCAACATGCAATGGAAAGAAAAATGATAGGGGTAACGCTAGGAGATAAAAAGCGAGCGGAATGGATCAAGAACAGACAGGAGTAGCCGATATTATCTTATCAATTAAAAGAAGGAAGTGGACCTGGGCAGGACATGTCATGAGGAGGAAGGATAATAGGTGGACAGTAAGAGCGACGGAATGGATACCAAGAGAGGAAAACGCAACAGAGGTAGGCAAAAGGTTAGATGGAGCGACGAAATTAAAAAATTTGCGGGCATAAAGTGGAATAACCAACTCGCTCAGGATAGGGTGGATTGGAAATCGTTGGGAGAGGCCTTCGTCCTGCAGTGGACCTAATCAGGCTGATGATGATCATGCTTGGATGTGGGGCTAGTCAAGCTGCGTTTATATCGCAGCTTTTTTCCCACATTCCGCACCACATTGCATCTTCATTTCATGTAACATTATAAATATATGTAAATAATGTAAAAATGTGGTGAAATGAACTTCAACTTCAAACTTCAACCTAGGTGTCTGACAGCTTATGCTATCATGGTGAAAGAGTGCGCACAAGCAAAGACTGAAGAGATAGATGACACGAGTTTGTGGTCGTCTATTTCTTCTTTTCAGTCCTTATTTGTGCGTGCTGTTTCACCATGATAGTATACCACACGCCCAACTTCCTACCTTGCTCCAGTTCATGCGAGACAGTTACAGTGCTCCCAGCAATAAGCTTCAGTTTTATTTTCTCTTTTTTTGTACACACCACATACCTAAGCAGACCACTTACAATAAAACACTTCAGTGACAGCATAAGCTCAATACTCAGGCAATATAAGCCGAGCAGCTCAAGCAAATACTCAAGACGAGCAGCTGATAAATGATCCATGCCACTGAAGAAAATATTTATAAATGATGATGTGTAGCGAAGAAAAGTTAATCATATGCTGAGCTCACACCAACTCATTCAAGTGGTGGAGCCAGCTGCCCCATGCTGAAGTATTACGAAATGCAGCAAATATGTGGCTTTAAACAAGAAATGTGCACAATCTTTGTCCCTTGGCAATGGTGGTCGGGCGGTGCCTGATGGGCAAGATGTGGTAATTGGCTTAAAAGTTCTACTCTATGACTATGTAAAGTCCAATAAAATTACGTGTAAGTTTTTCACATAAGCCCAGAACATGTGTGGGAGTCCAAAGAGCCACGTCTTCAGGATAAAAAGTCACAGCACAGTGAGCGGAGTTGTAGCAGGATTTCCAAACTTCCTGGGAGGCGCCAGTGTTAATATAGGTGCGGCGATGGCAGACCGCAAGGAGACATAGAAATTATTCGGAGAAGGAGCTGCTAAGGGTACAAGAGGAATTGAGGAATTCGTTATAGACAGCTTTAACTGTACTGTCGATGTGCATTGTTCACTTATCCTTCAGGAAATGCCACAGTGCTTGTTTTGTGCCAAGGAATGGCAAGTTTGAGGGAAAATTATATTTAAGTAGTGCCCCAGTATGTCATTAGAATTATTCAAATCTGCCTAGGCAGATCTATTGATATCGATTCGCCGTTCTCTTTCCTTACTGGCCAACAGTCCAGGCAGCTGTGTGAAAAGCAGGAGCGTTTAGCTATCATTAGGGTGCCTAGTCGTTCCCCTGTGCAGGGTGAGGCACTTTGTTCTAGCTATTGTGAGCAGACCCTGCTGTCAGCAGTTGTGGAGAAACCAATTTCTACTTCCCGATGCACACCGCTGCCTTGCCTACATCACCACGCCGAATTCACAGAGGGTACTGTACGTGACGCAAGCTTTGTTGTGCATTGGCCTAAATTTCTAGGTGAACAGAGTGGTGGTATAGATAATATTGATGTTTCAGACATTCTCAAGCACTCACTCATCATTCTAAAAAACTTGCTTGCCTTTAGTGTCTCAACAGAACAAAAGGCGTTTAAAAGGTCAAGCGGGCCGAATGAAAAACGGGAAAAGTTCACCGGTGAGCAATGGCGACGATCAGTCACTGTGGCAAGATCAATGCAGAGGGCGGATATGGTCGAAGCTGTGGCGGCACGGTAGACGCGGCGTCCGACGCCGCGGTCAAGAACGCTGCTCACCCTAGAGGCTGATGTTGACTTGCTTCAACTCAGACGGTGGCTTGTCTTCGCTGCAGTGGCGGCAGGATTCACCTGGCGGGAACGTCTTGGCAGCCCAAAGTGAGAGGTGGCACGGCCCCAGTTGGGAGCCCGCTGACACTCGCACCCTGGTTCGTTGATGCCTCAGCCACGTCTGCCTGACTCTTCTTTTGAACCCGTGGCTCTCTGCTCTTTTCTGCCGTGTCGCCTCCTGATTCGCCGAACGGCTTCATGCCACCGCGTGCCGTGACGTACGCGCTGCACCGTCGTCGTCGTCTTCGTCGAATGCATCGGTGGCGCGCACTTTAAAAAACACATTGCGCTTTGATTGCCCCGCATGGCCACTTCACTCATCACAGCCATATGCAACGTCTGCGCTTCGATCGAAGCTTGGTCGGCACGCGCACTTGCTCGATGCCTCGCGATTACGTGGCAGAGGAAAAGAAGAAAGCGTTAGATGCGCGTAATCAAGACTTCTTTTTCTTCTTTGAACAACGGATTCTTAATCCTTTAGTTGTGAAAAATATTCTGGTTTAAACATCCCTCATGATGTTCTTATCTAAATATTGGCAGGCACCGCACTGCCTCGGGAAAGTTTAACTAATCTAACGTCATTTTTCAGGCCCAAAAGTGATGGTCCTTTTTATATGGATATCGAAAGCTGTAGGCTTCGTGCGTGGGAAGCAATTTTTTGGCCGCGCCACTAAAGGATCACATCAAGGAAATCTCTTCGGTTAAAAGAAGTTGCCAATGACAAATTTAGGTGTGCAAACTGTGGTGTCTGGCGTTGCCTCAGACACAGGGAGTACGTGCCGAAAGGCGCGGCTCGAAAGAAAGGATGCATGTGACGTGTGTGAAAAAGTTTTGCTCGATAAGAGTTCGGCAGGTGCACAAGGGCCCTTTACATTGGGGGACTCTCCATTCCGGGGCCTCGCTGGGCAAGGCCCGTGCCCATTGGAGGCCCCAGTGACCTGGTAAATTGAGTATAGCTGCCTCCCCATGTCTTTCTAGTAGGAAAATGATTATTAGGAGGAAGGGAAGGGTCCATCTGACATGCCCACACCACGTAAAAGTTATCGGAGACTTCCCCGCAGTAAGGGTACCGCGTCCATATACCTTCAGTTCGAAATGTTTGATGACTGCAGGACACAACCAGGCATTGGGCTATAATCAAGCGATGAACACCTGTATGTTCCTTGTTCTGTGAAGTGGAATTGCCTCTTTAACCTTCACATTGGTTGAAAGCTGAAGTCTTATCATTAGTGATTCACTTGTTCTCTTCAAGTACTTGCAGATAATTAGCTCTGATCAGGCAAAGAAACAAGTTCAAGTTAACTAACCATGAGCTAAATGTCACTCGTATCTGTTATACTTCAATGAGTTCGAAAATTATTGTTAATCTCAGTAAACAGTGGTGAAATTCTGACATTAACATAAGGAAACAAACAGGACACATGGAGAAACGACAGGATAGCACATATCCTGCCTCATCTTTGCGAGTTCGTCTTGGACCTCGTGTCCAGACTTTGCAATATGACTACATTTGCTTACGATGTAGTGTGGTCCAGGACATCTCTGGTATTATGTTGATCAATAATTGAAAATGAAGGTTGTGGCGAGGGAAACTTTATTTCTGGCATTTTTGAAACGAGAAGCTGCTGCTCCAGTGCCAGGACTTTTGCTCCTGAGTGCAATGCTATTCTTCGTCTCTCCATGCTGTGTGCAGGTGCCAGGAACCCGAACCATGACATGGGATGTTCAGCCTGTGAATGTCAAAACAATAAGATGTTAATGGTGTCAAATGCTAAATCACACTAGGGGAAGTGAAGACAGAGCAAGAACAAATCTGTAAATTCATAATTACCCGTCTGAGAAGAGCTAGGCAAGTTGCTAAGGCACAGCGAAGAAACATTTTCAAAACCATTCGGCACACAAACAAACGACCATGAAGAAAAGGAGACACACAGGGACGAATGCTTTCCTTATTCCTTTTCTTCGTGGTTGCCTGCTTGTGCGCTGAATAGTTTTGAAAGTGGATCTGTTCCAACTAGGCCGACTCACAGTCTTCAGCTAAGACTGCGACTTCAGCTAAGAAACTCCACAGCTACGACTTTTATGGTAGTGTAATAAGATGAAAACACATGTGCTTTGTCTTATTTTGAGCATCTTTCACAATTTTACTAACAAAAGGGTGTTGTAATGGGCCCAAACGTCTTTTCTTCTTCATTTATCTGCCCTCAAACCATGACAGCTGTTAGATATGGCTGCTGTAATGCACAGCCTTAATAGGAACTTTATGAGCCGATACCTGTCGCAGGAACAATGCAGTTAAAGTTAGATGTCATGCAGTTTCGGTCTGGACTGGAGCTATGATTCAGCAGTCTTTTTGTTTTAGCACTTTCACATTTGTATTGATGTACACTTGCAGATGAAACAACTTAGAGCATTTCAAATGTGGTAAAACACATATCCCTGTGCACCACAGACCCTCCCCATTCACTGGCCAAACATCTAAGCATGCTTATGAATAGTTCTCTGCTTGGAAATTAGATTCACGCGCCGGTTTTACCAACCGAAAAACCCTACTGCTCGCCTCCCACGCTAAGACTTCTGTTCTGTTGCAGCTGCAAAGCCACAGATTGTATATGGGGCAAAGGGGCACAAGAGTTACCACAATGTTGGAAAAGCTCTATAGGCTATAAAAATCAGGCAATGCCATCCATGGACTGAATTAGCTGCTTTTTGAATACAATAGATGTCCAGATGTTTTGGCTGCATCATGAACAACATTTTAATAATTTGCACAGTAATGTTGCTTCTTGATTTTGTTTGAAAAAATAAACAGTTACTGATTTTGCATTTTTTTTGCGACTACATAATACCTAGGCCCAGAGTATTACTGGGCCATTTCATGCCCTTATCCCACTCATCATCATCATCAGCCTATTTTAAATCCACTGCAGGATGAAGACCTCTTCCAACATTTCTAATCCGCCCTATCCTGAGCGAGCTGGTTCCACATAAAGCCCGAAAACTTTTTAATTTCATTGCTCCATCTAACCTTTTGCCTCCCTCTGTGGCGATTTCCCTCTTTTGGTATCCATTCCGTCGCCCTTACTGTTCATCTGTTATCTTTTCTCATCATGAGATGTCCTGGCCAGGTCCACTCTTTTCTTTTAACTGATATTATAATATCAGCTACTCCTGTCCGTTCCCTGATCCATCCCCGCTTGTCTTTTATCTCTTAGCGTTACACCTATCGTTTTTCTATCCATTGCACGCTGCGTGCTCCTTAATTTCCTCTCTAGTTTTTAAGTTATCCTTCATGTTTCTGCGCCATACGTTAGTACTGGGAGAATACAGTGATTAAATACTTTTCGCTTTAGTGACAGTGGCAAGCTTCCAGTCATGCTTCGAAAATGCCTCCCGAATGCGCTCCAGCCAATCCTTATTCTGTGGAAAATTTCCTTTTCATGGGTAGGCGTCCCTGTTAGTAACTGCCCCCGGTTCACACATTCTAAGGGTTCTTTGCTAATTTTAAATTCCAGTTCCTACACCTAGGCTGTCGAGCATAATTTCTTTCTTTTGCTTATTCATTTTTCATCCTATATTAACGGTTTCCCATTTTAAGTCATCAATTATGTTTTGTAGTTTGTCACCATCGTTGCTAAAGAGCACAATGTCATTCATCTGCACACCTTACTTAAATTTTTGAGATATTGTCCTTCTATTCCAATTACCCTTTTTTCCCAGTCTAGATGTTTAAACACTTCTTCTAAACATGCAGTGAATAACATCGGGGAGATCGTATCTGCTTGTCTGACACCTCTCTCGATTGGAATTTTTCTGCGTCTCTCGCGTTGGAGTAGTGCTGCTGTGCAATCTTTGTAGACATTACTGATGGTTTGCACGTATACGTCGGGTAGTTCTTGTCGACATAAAGCTTCTACAACTGGTTGCATTTCTATGGAATCAAATGCTTTCCCGTACTCTATAAAGGCCATATAAAGGGGTTTGTTATATTCACTGAACTTCTCAATTATTAGATTGATAGCATGGCTGTGGTGCATTATTGAGTAGCCTTTCCTAACACCAGCTTGTCCAATTGGTTGGTTAAAGTAGAGTGTTTCTCTTACCCTAGCAGAAATTATTGTGGTAAACAGCTTGTACATTACCAGGAGTAGGCAAATTGGTGTGTAATTCTTCAACTTTTTATGTCACCTTTCTTGTGTATTATGACGTATATTAGCATTTTTCCAGCTGGGCGGTACACCAGATGTCTTGATATATTTTGACGCAAGAGTTACGAAAGTTTTTCAAATATAACGTCTCCTCCGTCCTTGATCAAGTCGGCTATTATGCCATCTTCACCTGCTGCTTTACCGCGGGACATGCCTTTGACAGCTTATCTGATTTCGTCAGTGGTTATAAATGGAATCTCAGTGTTCTCTGATTTGATTTCTACTAAGGTTACATGGTCTGTCTGAGTGCTGTACAGTTCAGAGTAGAAATCTCCGGCAACCTTTACAATATCGTTGAAGTTGTTGATAATGTTACCCTGTCTATCTATTAGTGCATGCATTTGGTTTTGTCCTAAATGCAGTTTCTTTTTGGCCGATTTAATGCTGGTACTTTTCTCTATTGCTCTGTTTCTCTCATGTTAAACTTTCTTACCTCTCTTTGCCTGGCTTTACTGATCAGATTTTATAGTTCTGTGGATTCTATTTTATCTTTCGATGAAGTCACTTTCATTTGTCGGCATTTTTTTATTAAGTCCTTAGTAGATTGGGACAACATGCTGATATCTTGCTTTGTTGTTTTACCCCCTACTTCTATCGCTGTTTCTAAGATTGTTTTCTTATGGTTTTGTTGACTTCTTCCAAACTTTCATCATCTTATAAAAAAGAAAAAGTAATCTTCGCAATTAGCACTTACGATATGGTATACTTCAGCAGCTTACATACAGCTTACATAAAGTACAGCAAAATTTCATAGTAGAAGTCAGAGCTGCCTGGTACTTGCCAAAGCCAAAAGGTGCCACTCATGTCATCAGTGTTCATGTCTCCTGTTAAATGCGTGTGTGTTTAGAAGAACGGATATACTTCGTGTATGGAATCAAATGACATCAAGGAAAAGTAAAGGGCAAAGGTGTCGCGTTATAAAAAAAATTTGTATCAGTACGTATATTGTACATCTGTGTTGTGGCAAAGCGCACTTCTATAACAGCAAAAATAAGGAAGGCATGGAGCTTTCCTTGATTTCTGCTATTACAGGCCAAGAAGCATTGCATAAAGAAGTGCTCTATTCATTTTCTTCAGACACAAAAGACATTAAAACGAGGCTTTTGAAGATTACCGCATCAATATTACAGAAATATTAACATGGGTCTTGCACGTGTGTTATTCGTATTGGAAGGAATTGAATAGAAATATTGCTGGTACGGGCATGCGGGAACTCCGACATTGAGTTTGTGGTCACTGACAGAAGAAGCGTAAGCAGGGAGCCCAGAAGGCTGCCTAGTTCCATCTAACCATGTCCCAGGCGGTTATGTTCATGCACTGAAGCATCTGGTGCACATTGCAGTGTAGCATGTCGGTGGTGGCAACAGCTCACCTGGCATGGGCTCCACACAACCAAATGCTATCGAAACATCATCCTAGTCAGGAAATAATTTGTATTGGACAGAACCCTTAATTTGGCCCGTTCAAGTTGGCCCTTTCCTGTATCAGATTCTTCATCCCAATGCAGCCATCAATCGGGACATGGCATACCAGACCCCATTTCACGCAAACTGGAGCAAGTGTTTCGACGCGATAACTTGCCGTAGAAAGGCAACAACCTTCTCAGCAGTGTTCATATATCTGACTCTCGCAGAAAAGAAAAACCTGGCTACACTCGTCGTTTGACAGACTTCACCTTGAAACGACTGAGCTCAACAGTAGGTCCACAGACTGATTAGCCACGACACAGCTACAATTATTGACAAAAAGACTGATGCGGTAATGGAACAAGCCTTGCATGCGCAAGACTAGGAAATACAACAAAGCCAACCGCTAATGACAATTACAACATTAGTATTGAACTCTTCAATGCATGCAGTGTGTTATATTGTCATGCTTGACCCTTTAAAAGATACAACAGTGCAACCACCTGTCTGGCTCGAGTTTCGTTAGTATGCATATGATCCCAGATTATTTTAAATAGACCACTGATAGCAATCAGTTCAACAATTATTACGCAGTGTTTTCTCATCAGAAATGCAAAAATGTGGTTTGACTTGCACAAGCCAAGACATGCATTTGAGCCATGGGTCGATTGGAAAAATAGCTTTATCGCTTCATTTGACCAGGATGACGTTGAAAGTTGGGATAAGGCATCCTTTACAAGCACTGAGAGGGCACTATTACCTGTTGTCATTTTGAAAAGGGCGCCTATTGCAACTCGCACTCCACAAACCATCACAGTCATCGTTACTTACTGTAATTGTTCACGGAATGACTCAAAGTTCACAGTGTGATGTCCTACCAAGGCCACCTGCGACAGTGGAATGACTATTACAATCCTTAAGGAGCATCTCAACTGAAGTCCTACCATCATACAAGACCACACATCAGTTTGCCCCCCCCCCTGCCCCGACAACTCCAACAGAAATTATTTGTTCAGAGAGGTCCACTGCAGGCTTGCTCTATATGCAAATTATCATCAATAGAAGGGTAACTGGAGTTTTAGTAGACGCAGCAGTGGCTGCTAGTACGGTGGGTGTCAGCATCATGAATTCCTAGTTAATTCTACCCGAAGAGATCTTTACTGAGGAGATTGCTAGTGTGTGAAGCTACGATGGGAAACCCTGAATGCCTAATAAGTGGCCTCTGGCATGTGTCAAGTACTAGGGCAGATCACGTTTAATATGGCAGGTCATAATTCTGACGACCTCAAGCTATATATACTTCAGGCAAACTTTCGCTCACTGTGGGGTTAACAAAGACAACAAAAAGTTAAAGTATTTCTCCTGTGCAAGCTAACAATGTTTCTTCAGGAAAGTGTCTTTTCAGGTGCTGATCCCCCATCCAGCTCAAGGAGAACAACAGTGTTAAACAGTGTAGTCACTTTTTTTAGGAACAAGCTTCAGCCTTTCGGTGAAATGCACTACATGTGCAGCGCGGGGGGGAGGGGGTGCAGGGCTGGGAGGGGGCACATGTGACAAGTGCAGCGTGTGTACCTACTTAGCGTTTGCGTTCCTTTCTTCGTCCTTCTTTCTAGCACATGGACACACAGTTATTTTTCAAGATAGGTACCACAAGCGGATCCTTCTGGCAGCTTTCATTCTTTCCATTTATATTAGTCATATGCTGACACCTGTCACCGAACTCCTCCACTCCCCCCTCTTTTTTTGGTTCGCATGTGCTGCTCTTCTCCTCTTGGCCTTCTGTGGACGGCGGAGAGCGTGCAGAGCGTACAGAAATGAACGCTCGAGAAGGTACTTGCCGTCTTCACGAAGACAAGTCCACTTGTCGAAACATTGGCTCCAGCGACATTCCCTGTTCTACATCATTTTTAGCTATCTGGTCATTGATTCAGGCCTCCATCTTCCCCTGAGTTTCTCTTCAAGTACCAGGGCAGTAACGCAGATGCCGAGACATGGGTTGTACATGACAACACATTTGATTTCCTTCTGGCTTTGCCTGACATGAAGGCAATGAGAATAAATATATGATGGTGTGATGACAGTGAAGAGGAACAAATAATTGAAACTATAAATACAAATGTTAAAGGGCTGGTGAAGCTGGCAACATCAAGTGAAGAGGTACCGACACGACATCCAGAAATGATATGGATCGGACAGTATTCACTGGCAACTAAGGTCACAAAAGCACCTTTTAAGCTTAGTGACACTACCATCATGCACAGAAAACCATACAGCATGTGCTATGAAAAGAATTGGCCACCATCCTTCCCTGTGAATCTTCCACGTGAAGATTCCCTTCCCTTCCACGTGAATGTCCAGTAAAGTTGTATCAAACACTACACATGCTGGTATGCGGTTTTACTTCGAACAAAAGCTTCCAATGACATCAAACGGCCCTTTTGAAAGCAGCTGCAACCTAATCTTAACCAGGAATGCATGGGAGGGTGTTCCCGTTGTTCACAGGTGCCTTATCATCCATCATGCAATTCTGATGTGCGTTTTGTGGTTTTCTTTCCTTGTGGTTTTGGGCTGTTTGCGTACAGAAGGGGCACAAAGTTCCTTAGTAAGATCTTCTTGGTGTAGTCATGTAAGCTGTGAATGTATGCATATTCTTCATCATTCAGCCTATTTTAAGTCCACTGCAGGACAAAGGCCTCTCCCAGCAATTCCCAATTTGTCTTATCCTGAGCGAGTTGGTTCCACTTTATGCCTGCGAATTTCTTAATTTCATCACTCCATCAAACCATGCCTCTATTGAGTTTTCCTTCTCTTGATATTCATTCTGTCGCTCTTTGTCCATCTGTTATCTGTCCTCTGCATGACATGTCCTGCCCAGGTCCACTTTTGTTTTTTAATTGATATAACAATGTCAGCTACACGTGTCTGTTCCCTTATCCATTCTGCTAGCTTTTTATCTCTTAGCGTTACATCTATAATTTTTGTTTCCATTGCACGCTGCATGTGTCTTAACTTCATCTCTAATTTTTTCGTTATTCTCCATGTTTCTGCACCATACATAGCACCAGGATAATGCAGTGATTAAATACCTTTTGCTTTAATGACAGTGGTAAGTTTCCAGTCATGATTTGGGAATGTCTCCCAAATGCACCCCATACCATCCCTATTCTACAGAGGATTTCCTTTTCATGGCAGGCATCCCTGTTATTAACTGCCCCAGATGTATGCATTCGTTCACATATTCTAAGGGTTCATCGCAAATTTTATGCACATGTATTTATGTGATGTGTACTTATTTCATTTATAGAAATAATTATCATTCATGCATAAATTAGAATATTACAAGCTTGCAGAAGGAGACGGAACCATAATTCTGGTTCCAAGGCTGGCCAAACCCATATTAAGTTGCCAAGATCTTCCTCCATCACTGCAGGTTGGACCGTTTGTACATATGACGTTGAGTGCAAGTAGTGGCCATTTCTAAGGACAGACAATAGCTGATAAGCGATTTGCTGCGGCTTGAAGGACTTCCTCGATCCTAGTAAGGTGGTGGGGGAAGAAGCAGACACTTGGTGGGATAGAAGCATGTGTTGCCCCGCCACGGTGGTTTAGTGGCTATGGTACTCGGCTGCAGATCCGAGGGTCGCGGGATCGAATCCCGGCCGCGGCGGCTGCATTTCTATGGAGGCGAAATGTTGAGGCCCGTGTGCTGTGCGATGTCAGTGCACGTTAAAGAACCCCAGGTGGTCGAAATTTCCGGAGCCCTCCACTACGGCGTCTCTCATAATCAGAGCTGGTTTTGGGACGTTAAACCCCACAAACCAGAAGCATGTGTTACCTTCTTGAGCAAATTTTAATGGGTACAGAGCATTCTGCTGGACATCAGGGAGGAAAATTTTGTATCCCACATTTTAAAGTGAAAATTTATAGGCAATCATTACTGAACTTTGCAAACGATGGCTGCTGCTGCTGCCCCCCCAAAGAGCTTGCACGCAGGACAGTACTCATCCAATGAATCGGCACATATGCATGGGTCAGCAAACTCACTCACGAGTCCACTCACTCACGTTCAGACCATACTGTGAGTCTGAGTTTGAGTGGGTCCAGCGCAGCAAGACTCACATGAGTTTAAACGCAAGTGAGTTTCACCGGGCAATTTTTGTGTGAGTTTGATTGTGAGTGAGCCCCGTTGAGCATGAGATCTGAGAGTCAGTACAAGTGAGCCAGGTCAAGCTAAATAACGGTTACTTTGAGTCCATGCTATCCCAGTTCAATAAAATGTTGCTGAATTTGAATATGAGTGGCCCCAGTGGAGTGGAATATTCAATACTCGTGAGTGTGAGTCCAAAAAAGCCTGGCCAAGGTGAGTATCTGTGAATCTGAGTATGAGTGAGCTCGGCTATGTGGAAAATGAAGAGAGTCCGAGTATGAGTAAATTGAGTGATCCTGAGCGATTATACTAATGTATTTTGCTGTCTTGTATGCAACAATACCCAATTTGAATTTTAGATCTTGGGCAAATGACTTGGCCACCCCCCCCCCCCATGACCAGATTTGTTCGATATCACACATAAACTCTCATTTGGGTTCTGCGAAACCGAATGTACTTGTTATATGAATTGAATTGGGCCCAATTTTTCATTTTTATCATTTGTCTTGCTGACACATGTACCTTAATACAGCATAGTTGCTAGCAGAATTGGTCGATATTTGGACAAAGAAGAAAAGGTTCAATTTCCCCAGAGTTGATTTTCATGTAGAGTGGTCGTGTTATGGTACTGCCCTACATTTATGTGTGCATCTAAACACAAACATGTGATACATTTGCACTCTACGTAGTTCTTGGACTCTGTCTGGTATAAAGCTTATAGGTTTCAATGTCGCTCCAGAGCAGGCAAAGCTAAGATTGAGGCAAGCTATAGGTTGTTTCTATGCAGCATGTTTATGTGTGATAGGCTGTTGACTAACTGTAGTGTATGGCACCATGTACCAAACAGCTTATGTGAATGTGCACTGTGATTAAGATGTCCTCCCAGTGTCTTCACAAAGACAAAGCATGATGTTTCTCAAGAGGAGAGATGAGCGCAGATAGAAATGCAATACTAGAGGCACGAGTAAAGCAGCATAATTTTCACTCATTCCATTCATACATGCATGCTCTAGTAGAAAGTGCTAGAGCACACGTACCATTATTGCTTGCGTTGTATAAGCGGCCACATTTCAGTAGAGATGAAATGGAAGAACACCCGTGTGCTTAGATTTAGGTGCGTGTAAAGAACCCCAGGTGGTCAAAATCATTCTGGAGACATCAACTACAAAGTGTGCAACAATGATATCATGGTCTTCTAAAGAAAAAAAACCATAATTACACTGTGCATCTGTGTGGTTTTGGCGAGTCTGAGTGAACCCGTTTGAATACAGTTCTGGTCATGTTGAGTCATAGTACGCAGAAATATTGGTGAGGTTGAGTCTGAATTAGTCTGGCGGAGGAAAAATATGATGAACCTGAGTGTGAATGAGTTCGTCTGAGGAAGGATCTCATGAGTCTGAGCATGGGTGAGCTCAGCTGAGCAGAAATTTTGTGAGTCTGAGTCCAAGTGAGCCCAAAGTAAGAAATATACCTTTGGAGTGAATCTGAGAGAGTCGCATAATTTTTGCCGACCTCTGCAAAAATACCTGTTCTCAGTGCAGTCATGCATAGAACGAAAGAACAGTAGGTGAACATTCCCTTTGTGGAAAGTATAGGTATATGCTTTGAAACTGACACATTCCTTAATAAAGCTATACCTTCTTTGCTGGGGTGTGGCATTTTCCGGGGTTCAGCATGTCTATTTGGTTGGCTTTTCTCCAAGTAAGTTGAACCTGTTCCAGAGATAACACAATAGTAAGCTTGTAGTAAGCTGGTCCTGGAGATCACATAAGAAAGGATACGAATCCCTGAGAAAGGGCAATAAACTGTTGCATAAATCGTGTGGGCTGTGTGGTACCTGCAAACCGTGCTCAAGAATGTTAACATTTCGAAGCATTTAATAAAGCATTAAATTCATTTCTTCACAACAGCTTTGCTTCAGATATATTGCAAAATGAACTTGGAATGGGCGTAATTCATTCCTTTTTTTTATAGCTGATTATACTGCTGTTAAAGCCTCAATTTCTCAAGAGTATACCATGAATTGTTCATATCAATTTTTATGTGACCCACTCAAGAGATATGCCAAGTGGAGCATGAAGTGAAAGAGTAGACTATTCACTGCACCCCAGGTGTACCTAAAGCTGCCAAATTTGTCTTTGCAATTTTGTGCTGCTCTTGGAAATGCAGGAAAACCCAGTATCCCCAGAACAGACTCTGCCTCTGGCAGTGTGGTAGTTGTTGTGTATTGAGTTCAGTTTTGGTTTGGACCGCTGTAAACCCGCCGTTAGGGGGCACTGCATTCTACCCCAGGGGGCTCGCTCTCTGGCTTTTGCTTCGCTTCTGTGTCAATGTCCTTTCCTCAGAGCCGCAAGAGCTCATTGGACACTTTCTGATGAAGGAGGAATGGCAGTCTACATAACTTGGCTGCCACTGGCTTCACATCCAGATAGCACTTGATGTGATGCACAAGGTCGTGTACTAGCCTGATGTCTGGTGTGAAGAGATGATTGCACTCCAATGGTGTGTTGGGAGGAAGTGAATTTAGTATGACAAGAGCACATGAGAGCATTTTGCCGAAAATGATGATTTTAAAGGCTTGAATTGCATCGAGGCCCAGAAGTGACGTGCCTTTCTCAGTGAAACTTCACGCTTCGCTGAGTGGCCTTGATACCACACAGTTGCATTGAAGTACTAGCCCAAGATGCAGATTGCTTGTTCCGAATAATTCTGAGTGACTAAATGTGATTGCAGGAGCTCTATGCGGGGGAAGTTCGTCTTGAAGTAATTGGTGTTCGTGAGGGACATGACTGCGCCGGTGCCGATAGGTGTGTTCACCACTGCCAGCTCCACCTGCATGGGTAAAAGTATCAGAGCATGGCCGCCCGATAAAAACACTGTGCGTTGCTAATTGAGCGGCCATGATCAGAGATACGGCATTTACGGAACCTTTTACAAAGGTTGTATGTGGTGTATTTGTTGTGATTATCCCACCTCAGTCAGCATTATCGCAATGCCCTGCGAACAGCACATACTCTGGAAGTGTCCTTTCTTGCCACATCTTTGCCAGACACGACAGTAGGTATCTGTGTTTGTACATTCCAGTGGTGTAAGGATCACGAGACCACATCAGATTATGGCTATGTACACAGCCTTCTTTTTGAAGTGTGAAGCTTTGCTGCACTTACTGTGTGTTTTGTACTGGCCAAAGCAATCACAGCATAAGCTATTATATTACAGCAATAGCAATGGTAGGGATGCTCGAGGCAAATTCCCACAATCCACGCTACCAGCATCATCATCCATTCCCACTGTCAACAACACATATATAGTGGGTTTATTTATTTATTAAATTTTATTCATTCATTCATTTGCTACCTCAAGGGGGTCTGACAAGGGGCATTTCTGAGGGGCTGGGCAGAACATGGTGGACAGTGGATGGCTTAAGATGTTCCATATTAATGGTGCTGATACAGGACCAAGAAAAATGGGACAGATACAGTGCTGAACTCGCAGCTGAGTTTGTGATGAAAACAGGCTTGCTTTTGAAGCATGTGTGCATGCCCATTGTCAATGATAGAGATTCATGCATCAAGACTAAAATTGCATTGTAGTGGTACGTGTGATTACCTCCATTGTTCACCCTTATTTAAAAAGCCCATTTCCTTGGATGATAAGGCAATGGAAGGCAACGGAGGGAACCAATAGCTTTTTACACCGTAATCTGTTATGAGATCACAACAACGGCTGCTTTTGGCACGCGCCGTAGTTGTCTGCCGCCGCCAGTGTCTGTAACCACTATCGTGCCAATTTTAGAAAAATTTAGAAAAACCAGCACCGAGGAGGATTCGAACCTACGTTCCTCCTCTGTGTGGCAGTCAAGCATTCTACGTGGCAGTTGAGCATGCTTATTGGGCTTTGAACCCAAGTTAGGGTTCAACCCAAGCCTGGGTTACCAAACAAGCACAGAGCTTTTGTTGGTGATACCACTCCGATAACCTAGCATTACCACTTGTGAACTTTGTGTTCTCGGCCATAGTTGCGGTGCTAGCAGGTGGTATTTCAGGACATTATGTGGTTGTAACTGTGGCTGTGGTATCATCGATGAAGACGAAACAGAACATTGAGTAGCCTTTATAGCACTTGGACACGTTGTGCTCTCGGCCATGTCTCTGGTAGAAGCTGGTGCTTCAGCACATTATGTGGTTGTTATTGTGGCTCTGGTTTCATCCATGAGGTTGAGACAGTAGAGGTTTGGGCAGCCCATTATGCAGGGGCTATTGTGGTGCCTCAGTATACATCTTGCTATGTATTCAGCAGAACGAGATTTCCTATTTCAAGCAACAAACTTTTCCTCAGCACAAAATATTTCAAGATATATGTTTTATAGTCACCGGCTGTGGTTTCATTGACGAAGGCAAGAAAGTGAGAGGAGGAGGAGGCGACAGGAAAAGAAGTTTGGAAGAGAAGAACGAGCGAGCACGCAGCAAAGTTGAGCTTACGCTGTCCCTGCACTGTGTACTCTACACAGCCCTGGCGATTATTTTTATATACGAAATACCTCCGACAATGGCAATGCACGCATGCTCTTGTTTGGCATTAAAAGCAAGCTTCAGCAGACAAACATTCTACCAAAGCAGCATGCTGCCTTTAGCTATTGGCATGAACATGGTGTGCATGTATGCATTAAAGGGGACTGTCTACCGTCCTTTATTGCTCTCCCACTTCTTGGCTCAATAGAAAGCATACCTTTCAAAGTGTCCCAGCATGCAGTGGTTTCTCCAGAAACTGAGTAGAAATTATTAAAAAAGAATTTTTTATCTATGACGTCGCTCCTTTCCTATATGTGTTCAGACGATGCCAACAATGGTAACTGGACACAATGCATCGTCGTCTCCCCTAGCAACCCTTTCGCGAGCGGGAGGTCTCTGCTCAACAGGAACCAGTTCTGAGGACGACATTCCAGAGGTGACAAGGAAAAGAGGTGACGTAAAGTCGGCACGCTGGGATGCACCTCGGGCACGCAGCGCTGTACGCATGAAAAGTGCAGTACTACGCGCCGGAAAAGGCAGACAAATTCGAAGGCCGCGCAACTTGTGCCACCCCGAAAGCAGTGAAAAAAAAGAATGAATTGCACTTGCACGCTATAAAAAGGTGTCTGATAGGGTGAAGTACACTTGTAACACATACATAATCATTTTTCAGCAGAATATGCATGGCTGCATGAGCTGGTTCTGTTACACTAGCAAATTCATGAACATGTGCTATTGGGTGACGCTCGCGGCATTTTTTGCAACACTTTCATAGCAAAATTAAAAACACAATTTTTTTTGTGGGGTAAAGGCACGCTCATTCCCGTAAATGTGATGCACAATCTTCTGATTTTTACCACAACCTAAAAAATTTTCCGAGCAGCAGACAGATCCCTTTAAGCGCCACTACACACCAACATTGTTGCTGAGCATCTCTGTGTATGCTTTAACATGTTGTAACATTTGAAGAAAGAAGGAAAAAAAAAATGGTTGCCTCTCTTGTAATCGAGAGTAGATTCAATCATGAAATGGCTATATACCTTCTTATCAAGCATGAGTTGCGCCAAGGCACACTACAGGTGGGCATCGCAGCACCTTTATTCTTGATTGGCAGAGAAGTATCGCTGTTCCAGCTCATGAGTCAAACCGGCGGCTGCCCAGCATAATGCAAGATTGTCAGCTCACCCTTGATTGTCAGCACTGAAACACTGACAACCATGTGGCACAGGCCAAGGAGGTTTAAAACTCCTTGGTGTGGGTCAGTCCCCCAGCAACCATGCTTTAAAAGTCTGGTGGTGGCCAGCAGCTGGCACTGAAAGATGACAGGTGCAGGGTGGCCTGTATGTGCCTCTGGAGCATCAGTATTGGCAAATGACTCATAGCTTCACCACACTAGACGTTACTGCTTCAGAGATATTCTTAAGAAACATTAGAAAGAAAAAAATTACAGCATATCCACGGAGTGAATGATCACGAGTGGGCGAAGCTCGGGAGGTTCATCGCAGATCGTGCCGAGTTCCGGATTAATTGAGTTAACGCGCACGCTACGAATCCTCATGGTTCAACTATACGCACAAGTGAAATCTCCCACCGGCACTTCGTTGCAAGTCAAGACCAGTGCCTAAATGTATATATATATATATATATATATATGGGTGGCCGGTCAACGGTTCTTCAACGCGAGCATTCGGTATTTCTCAATCAAGAAACTGGCTAGGAGACGCTACCTGCGCCAACGTTGCCTCTCGCGGGTGAGGGCGCGTTCTACTTCTATGCGAGCTGGTAGAGCGTTCATCTAAGAAAGAGCGTTTCCATAGTCAACGCGCCCCTTTCGCTCTCTCTCTCTCCATCACAAGACAGCACGCGCCGAGGGCAGGAGGCATGCGCTGATGGCGAGCGGGTGCCTGGCGTCTTTCGTTGGTTTATTTCATCAATCAACGGCGTTTTGAACAAAATTTTTATTGTCTAATCACGCACAGGAGAAATCTCACCAGGCACTACCTTAGAGGTAAACAATGGCTGCTAATGGGAATGAGAGACAGAAGAAGTCGGCTTTTAGCTAACACTTACACTTCTACTTCTACTAACGTTTCCTACTGGAACATGCCAATGGCTGCTAATGGAGAATGAGAGACAGAAGAATTCGGCTTTTAGTTAACGCGCACGCTGCGAATTTTTTATTGTTCAACAACGCACAGGAGAAATCTCCCACAGGCACCACCTTGGAGGTCAAGATCTGGTACTAGCGTTAAGACTGGTTACACACTACTACGACGACGAGGGACGAACGGGTGCCGCTATAAGGAGCTTCGCCCCTAAAAAGCAATATTTTTGTAACTTGTTTCACAAGTAACTAGCGTATGTAATGCGGTCCTGTACAAAGGTATCGTAGCCACAGGCCGCATACTGTCAAATTTTGGCTGGTTGCCTGAATGTTCTTGTAGGAATAGCGGGATGACATTGTTTAAGTGCCCGTATATACTCGTTTGAGTACCCGAATTATCTCGTTTAAGTGCCCAGATGTTCTTGTCTGGGTACTTTGATAATTTCATTTATAAAATTGAGAAATGAATGAAATCTCGTCTGGTCAGGAAGCAACAACGCTGACCAAAAAAAAAAAAAGAGTTGTTGAAAAATAACTTCCTCGGTTCCACATGGAAGCATTGTCCAGTAAAGTGAACAAGGCTTCTGTGTGGAAGCCGAAACATTATTTTTTGACAGCCCATTTTAGGTCAGCGTTTTGTTTTCATGTCTGTCCTAAATTCATTTGAACACCTGCACATTCTCATTTGAGTACCCAGATGATCAAAGGCCTGTGCAGAGTGCCGCATGAGAGTTTGCCAATTCCGCCCCTTAGAAAATTACCTCTGCTTTGCTCAAAGACATGTAATACTTATGATTATGGCCCTCAGAACCATTACAAGTAGTCATAATTATAGGTGTGCAGTTGTGGTTTCCTTTAAAAATGGGTGTATGAAAGGTGTGTATAATTTACACAAAGTGATTAAGCCTCAACACGTCCAAAGTGTCGCAGAGACTGGATGCTCAGAGAGTGGCATCCCAAGATGGGCAGGTTGAGATCAGGTTGAATCACGCCTCGCCCCAGGGCACTATAAGTGGCATAACTAAACCTTTTCTTTTTATCTCATCAGGAATTCTGCGCCCTTCCCGAGTAGTCAAGAGGGGGCATGGCCAGGCTCCACAAACCCCATATGTGCACATCTATGGTCCACACAATGTAAGTTGAAGATGACTGATGCTTGGTTTAAACAATGCACATTTAAAACCTTAACTGTACACTTTACAAAGATCGCTGAACATCTGTCAATGATCCAGCAAACTGAACTCTGCCTGCTCAATGCGTGTTCATGTAAAATTTTTGAAACCCTCTCAGGGTACTTTTAATAAAATAACAAAATTTCATGTGCAGGTGACTGAAATTTTCAAATGTAGATAGATATTTTTCGGTTGACCAGTAGATATGTGCAAGCAGAAATTTTCTTATTTGATCATTATTATTGTGCTCGCAGCACACGAGTCTTGGCAAGCTTACAGATGTGTTGACCTATAAACTAGTGCACAGCAACACTTTCTCATAGTACAGAACTTCATTTGCTTGATTACAATAGCCTTTCACACATATGTAGCCTAAGCAAGAGCCTGTCGACATCTCCTAACCAGTACAACACTCGTTTCTGGGTGATGTTTCTGTGAAAGCGCTGCGATGGTTTCACAGGAATCCCGCTGGTGCAGATAAGAAATTGAGGCAAATTCTTCAGCAGTATCGCTAGTTTATTGACGAAAATAAAGAGGATAAACAGATTCAGCAGTGGTGTGATAAATGACAGATGAAATTCATCAATACAACAATTACATAACAGTTAAGCACAAACTCCATCTTATATACAGATTAGGCAGTGGCATGATACGATTGATAACCTTACTGAGTTCGACAGCGTAACAGTTAATGAAACAAAAATACTGTCTCCTTATCTACACAACAAGCAGTAACTGTGATATGACTGATAATGTAATATACATGAGCAACATTGTAATGGTTGATCAATAAGACAAAACAAGGAGGCCATCTCCATTTTATGTACCGTCTAGGAAGCATCGCGATATTATCTATAACATTCATGAATACATTAACGACGTTGTCATAATCAAACAAAAATATACCGTTTCTAGCACCGTGACATGATCAATAACATTATAAAAAATAATCAACCGAATTATTACTGTCAATAAAATTTCAAAAATACCGTCATCATCTTATCTACGTATACATATCTAAATCTGATTTTATCGAACAAGACTACAGAGACAGGATCTTCCCTGTTATAAACCTCAGCAACGAATGCCTTCCCTAAGAGTAAATCGCTGAGGATGTGAACAACACCGTCACGGTCTGCCTACTGAACCATCCCATCCAGTTGACATTCAGTGGCCAGGTGGGGGAGCACTGTAAAGCACTTGGGCAGCTCCCGCAAATCTTCAACAGGAATGAGGCTGCTGTTTGCCTCGTCAACAAAGCAGCATTCAACCTTTCCTTTCTCAGCATTCTTGATGGGTTGCACTCGTAACCATCGATTGTTGTAGAATGTAGCATACAGTTTGGCCTTCCTGCTCACACGTCCACTACACCACCACGCCATCCTCCACTGGTGCCCATAACTTCAGGGCACTTGAGTAAGCCACGACCACCTGAACAAGAAAATGAATGTGAGAAACCAGTGAGAGGCAAGCATTTCACCTGCGGACGATGTGTCCATCCCACAGACCCCCTGTTGTCTGTTTACCCAGGAATATTGCACGTCGTCGTGAGAGGCTTGCGCATTCTTACATTACCATGCAGAACAGAAGCCAACGTAAGAAAGGCCCCCCATTTCAATTGGCCACACTACGGCTTGGGGAACGCAAGTTTACATCCTATCCCGAAGGAAAGCCATCACAGGATGTGGCGACAAGTGGAGCGGTCCAAATTTACCGTAACTGAACCCAATACACAACAGTGGGGACATGAGGACATTAACTTGCACACAACACACAGCAATAACATTCATGAATACATTAATGATGTCATAGTCAAACAAATCAGTGCAGTATCCATCTTATTTAGATTTAGCGATGCCGTGATATGATTGATAACATTATAAAATAATCAGCCGCATTATTGCTGTCAATAAAAAAAAATGTCATACATCTTATCTAGATTTAGCAGCACCATGATATGATCGATAACATTTATAAATACTTTAGAGCCATCATAAGTTAATAAGAAAGATGCAGTCCCCATATTACCTACAAGAGAGGCAGTGCCGTGATATCACGATAACATTCATAAACAAATTAACAATGTTGTAACAGTCTGTAAAAGAAAAAGCGCCTGAATTATATCTACATTTAGTAATGCCGTATATGTTACATAACATTTGCAAGTATATTGATGACATTGTAAGTCAATATTTAGGACAAAAAATTGCAGTTTCCATCTTATCTACACATGACGCAGTGGTGTATATGATCTATAAGCTTCAGAAATAACGATGTTGTAAGAACCAATTAAAAAAATACGGTCTCCATCTTAGCTAGACTTAGCAATGCTGTGATATGATCAACAACATTTATAAGTATATCAGCGTCTTCGTCAGTCAATAAAAATTGGAGTCTCCGTCTTATGTAGAAGTCAGCAGTGCCGTGTGATATGATGGATGTATACATATAACATAGGTAACATATATAATCGCTAACAGAATTGGTGCCATTTTAGTTTTCAGTTAACCGAACGAACAAGCAGGGTTTCGTAAAGGCTACTCAACAGTAGACCACACTGTCAATAAGATGAGGGAGAAATGCGCAGAATATGTATAACCAGCCCCTATATATAGCCTTCATAAATTACGAGATAGCATTTGACTCGGTCAACACCTCAGCAGTCATGCAGGCACTGCAGAATCAGGGCATAGACGAGCAGTACGTAAAACTACTGGAACACATCTACAAGAAAAAATTAATGATGTTGTAATCCGTATGTTTGCAGATGATTGTGTAATTTATCATAAAATTAACAGCGTTTCCGATAACACGTCACTTCAAGATGACTTGCTAAACGTGCAAGCATGGTGTAGCCTGTGGCTAATGGAACTAAACCCTAATAAATGCAAAGCTATCTCTTTCCACCGCCGTAAAAATCCACTTATTTTCTCTTACCGAATTGCTAACGCCAACCTTGAACTGGTTTCTTCTTACAAATACCTCGGAGTAACCCTTTGTAGTGACCTCTAACCTGGGCAACACACATTATGAACATCATCTAATCTGCTAATAAAACACTCGGGTTCCTAAAACGCCATCTGCGCCATGCCCCTCAAAATGTAAAGTTACTCGCGTACCAGTCTCTAATCAGGTCGAAATGAGAATACGCATCCCCCATCTGGAACCCACGTCTCGAGTCGCTTCATAATCGAGCTACCAGATTTATTCATCGTAAGTACTCATACGACGTCAGCATATCAGCACTGAAAAGAGAATAAGCCATTCCTCACATCTCATCGCCGCACTGCTAGCATTTTTCTTTTTCATAAGTTCTTTTACAGCTCACTTGGCCAGCCGCCATACATCCTCCCTCTGACACGCATCTCCTGTCACACCGGTCACCCCCAACAAGTTGCGCGCCCACGTGCGCACACCGTCAATTTTCGTCCTCATTCTTCTACCGTGCAGCAACAGACTGGAACGGCCTTTCCAGCGTCATTGCAGCCATCACTTGTCCCTCCACTTTTTCGGCCACTTTAACAGATTTCTTTGCACTGTAGTAAATATGGCTTTTATTCTTCATGTATGCACCCACCCCTCGTGTAATACCCCTTCAATGGGGTCTTTAAGGAATAAAAATGAAAATGAAATGAAACGGCTCCACGGCCACCATAGTCCTCCATAAGGAGGAGCAACAAATACCTATAAGGAAGGGCGTAACACAAGGGGACAGAATCTCTGCACTGTTATTCACAGCATGTTTACAAAATGTATTTAGAACACTGGATTGGGAACAGGTGGGGGTAAGGGTTAATGGTGAACACCTCAGTAACCTCAGGTTTGCTGATGACACTGCCTTGCTAAGTAACTCGGGAAGTGAACTACAAAGCATGATTACTGACCTAAACAGGCAAAGTAGAACAGTGGGCCTGAACATTAATATGCAGAAAACTAAAGTAATGTTCAATAGCCTTGGGCCAGCACAGCGATTTGAGATAGCTGGTGAGGCATTGGAGGTAGTAAGTGAATATGTCTACTTAGGCCAGGTAGTGACCCCTGATCCGAATCACCAGGCTGAGATAATTAGGAAGATAAGAATGTAGTGGAGTGCATTTGGCAAGCATTGTGGGATAATGAATGGTAGATCACCATTTTCTCTGAAGAGGAAAGTGTATAACAGCTGCATGTTACTCGTACTCACCTACGGGGCAGAAACTTGGAGGCTAACCAAGAGGGTTCAGCTTAAACTAAGGACGACGCAGCAAGCTATGGAACGGAAAATGGTAGGTGTAACCTTAAGAGACAAGAAGAGAGCAGTGCGGGTTAGGGAACAAACGCGTGTTAGGGACATACTAATAGAAATTAAGGAGAAGAAATGGGCGTGGGTGGGCCATGTTATGCGAAGACAAGACAACCGTTGGTCATTAAGGGTAACAGAGTGAATTCCTAGAGAAGGCAAGCGTGGCAGGGGGCGGCAGAAAGTTAGGTGGGTAGATGAGATCAGGAAGTTTTTGGGAATAAATTGGGCCCACTTATCACAGTGCAGGGATATTGGAGATCTATGGGAGAAGCCTTTGCCCTGCAGTGGGCGTAGACAGGCTGATATGATGATGATATAATACATGATTCAATAAATAGATTAATGACGTTGCATCAGTTAGCAAAAAAACATATCGTCTGCGCCTAATCTATGTTTAACAGCACCTTGATATCATTCATCATGCACAGCATTGTTGATTGTAACGTCTAACAAATAAATAAACAAAAAATCGGTCTTCAGATTATGTAACCTTTTAACATTGAAGCCTGGAAAGGCTGCATGTGCAATGGTCAATTTTATACAGCTACGTTTGAGCATGGCCAAGCCCGCTCAGCCTGAGCTCAAGCACACCCGCGGGAATTGTCCCCAATGCGGGTGGGCTGCCGAGGAGTTGGGTGGGTCTGGTTAGGTCAGCCGACGCTGACTGGATCCTACAGTCTGGACAGCACAGGGATGGCGAGCCTGGGCCTCGGCCCAATGAAACATACGAATGCGTACCGGTGTAAGCGGGGTTGACTGGCATCGGCCTAGACGGTCCTCGGACGACCATATGGGTCCTGGCCTGAGCACATCGGGCCCATGGCCGACGTTGGCCTGTGCCTGGACAGCCTGGTCGGGCAATATGGTAGGGGTGGCTGCAGGCCGCGTCCTGAGCGCAGCGGTGCAGGCTGTAACGCTAGCTTGTTCTCATATGGACGCTCAATGTGGCCATGGAGACAGATGCCTCCATGAAGAATTGCCCTCGTACTGGACCGGGGAGCGTAGCCAAACCGCGGGGACAGTGTGGGTACCATAGGGCAGCAGTGGGCGGTGTCGGCGGGCCGGAACTGCCAGAACCTCTGCGTGGAGAACATCACGTGCCCGTGCGTCCTGCAAGCCAGACAGTGCCACTGTAACGAGCCAGGAGAGAGAGAGACGAGCAAACAAAACCTATCTACCTTATAAACGAGATGCTCGTGTATGTGTTCGAACAATCACGAAGCCGTTTGTACTTTTAAACAATGTATTTACATAAAAAGTAAAACGACCTAACAAATGAGGTAGACGAGAACAAAACATGCAAAAAAGAATACAGTGTGCCAGAAGTAGATTAAGGGTCCCATGACACCAAAATTTCAAACGCAAGGTGCTTGCGTTAATTGGTTTTCTTGCATACGAAGGCAACCTTGACCGAGTGTTAGCGGCTAACGTCGCCTCTAAGTAATTCTAATGTGGTTTCAAAGTAAGCGGGAATGCTCATCCGAGCTTGCAGCACCTCGCGACATCGCCACTAGTATGACGCGGTTAGTGGCCTATCTGTGACGTTCGACTTTTGTAAGTGGATATCGTGACGTCACCTTTTCTGCCTTTTGCAGTGCGTCAGACCAAGCTGGCTTACGTCGACACTGTGGCGAAAACCTCCCCGTAATGTTGCCAGGCAACAGGCCAAACATGGCACGGGTTTGCAGTCAGCAGTTCCAGTCAGGCCTTCTGACCGTTTGTCGTCTCGGCCCGCATCCACCCCCAGTGTTAGTGCCAGTGTCAGTCGGCCACCTCCGACTCCAGCAGCAGTACCTAAGAGTGAGTGCTTGCAGACATTGCTGCTTTTTCCTTGGTTGCAACACGCAGAGTGAGTCTCAACCACAAGGCCTCAGTGTGCAAGTTGAAAAGCCTAAAGGGACACTAAAAGAGCAAAACCATTTTTCTCCTACCGATGTGCTACTCTTTCACAATACCAAAAGTACCAATCTTGACACAAGAAGGTGCCATATGAGTGAGAAAGCATTCATGAAGAACATACAGGTGGCAACGCCACCTTAAAGTTCCTGCACCAACCTGTTGTACACCAACTCACTGCACCAACTTTATGCTAAGGCCCACATAATTATGGGCCAGTAAATATGAATTGCATTGTGTTCGTGGCCAGTGATAAATGTGGCGAGTTTTGCTAAGTGCCATTGGGACAGTGCAGTCAAAATATGAAATATTTTGAAATCCATGATGTCATGCCTGCACTGAAATGCAGAGGTTTTATCACATAGAATTCTTCATGAACAGTCTATCGGTATAAGATGATTTACTGCTTCATTTTAGTACCCCTTTAGTTCAGAGATCCAAGCTAGAAGCTCAGGAGAAGATGGAGGCGTGAATCGAACAGATCGTTAAAAACGATGGAGAACAGGGAATGCTGCTGGAGCTAACATTTCAACAAGTGGACTTGTCTTTGTCAGACAACAAATGCCTTCTCGAGCGAGCGTTTGTTTCAGCATGCTTTACACACTCTCCCATGTCCTCACAAGGAGAGGAGAAGAGGGGCACATGCGAGAAAAGAAGGGTGGGGGGGAGTTAGGTGACATATTAGTCATGCTAATACGTCACCCAACTACCCCCCATCTTTTTCTTTTTTCTTTTTAGGGGCACATGTTTGTACAGTGTGAATAAGGCAGTCTTAATTTTCCATCTGAAGGCTAGCACAACGAGACGGTTACGGAATTTTCATTTTGCTGCGACATATCTGTCCTGCAAGCTTTATGCTGTGCTTCGTTATGAAACAGTTTGCGCAATGCCACAACCAGTCTGGCATGCAGTTACTTCCGACCAGCTGTTGCGATGATTAGCTGATTAATAGCATGGCGAGCTCCTAAAATTATCACTATGCTTGGCATCAAAAGTTATTCCCCGGTGAAAATCCTGCTTCTCTTACTTTTCTAAGTGAAGTCCAAGATTAATTAAATATTGCCCAGCCCATGGTGCCCGTGACATCGTTTGGACGGTACATATTTTACCAGTATATTGCATTTGCTTGCTGGGCCAATTTTTCTTGAAAGGAAGGTTATGCAATTGTATGGGACTTTCTTTGCTTCAACATGCCCTGTAATTATCTGCATAAAAAAAGATAACCCCTAGCCGCTGCTGTCACGATTCATGGCATAGAAAGCTGATATTTAGATTCCGTCCCTTGTTGACAGTGCCACATGCACTGATACGTGATGCTCACACCGGCACTTCATGGCAACGCTTCCTGGAGTGCACTTTGTCCAAAGCAACGTAGGCCAAGCGCTCTGTCAGACTGGTCGAAACAACAGGTTTACAGTTTGATGCACTGGCACAGCCAACTGACTGGGCATCATTCAGATGGCTTTTGCTCCAAAGCATACTTGTCACGCCACCTACTCTGATACATAATGCATTTCAATGAGAAGCAGTTGCGAAGAAAGGGGAGACCGCACTTTTTTGCGAATGGTCGCAGTTAGCTGTTCAAGGCAGCATGCGGTGTGGGAATCATTCTGTGCATGCTCAGGTAAGTCAGCCGGTGGCACATACAGTAGAATCTCGATGATACGAATTCGTAGGGAGCGTGTAAAATATTCGTATCATTGCGAATTTGTACGAGCCAAAACAAGTTAAAGGATCATGAGATGAACAAGAACTTGCTGAAAAGTCAGTGATGTTCTTTTAAACTTTAACTTCGCTGTCCCTCAAGAAAGCCAAACGTCCTGCCAATCGGAAGCACCTTGGTTGTTTTGATCTGCCTATGACGGTAAGCTGAATTTTTTCAGAGCCGTCGGCATTTGTGCAAAATAGCATGGTGACACGTTCGTACTTTTCTGGCCACCCTGGCAAGCCTGGCCTTTCACACACAAGCTTCTCTCTGGCTGCCGTTGCAAAAGAGTCCGGCCTCGTCAGCGTTAACACGTCGCGCGGTGCGTAGTCCGAAATCAGCGCCGGCAGCGTGTTCAGCCAGTCGCTGACTGAGACTCGTCTACTTTCCTTCCTTGCTCATTCACCCGCTGCAACTTTGCAAACTAGTACATGCTTTTCTTTAAAACAGTGCAGCCATCTGCCGGAAGCTTGGAAATCATTGATATCAGGGAAAGCGCAATGTTGTCCGCCTTTTCACGAAGCACCTTGCTGTCCACATTGACGCCAGCTGCTGGCACTTCGCAAAACCACACAGCAGGACCTCTTCCAGCTTCACGTGTGTAGCCGTCTTTGCTTGCTTGACATTAGGACGAATTGCTGGGCATCCTCAAGATGACTTCTCGCTGCCCAACATGGTGCAGAGCGTCGACAGCGCTATGCCTAACTCTTTCGCCAAGTCAGTGCGTCTTTAAAGACGATAGTCTTTCTTGGGATACTTCAACGCAAAAATTTTGGTCTGTCTTGTGTGTATGTGTGTGTCTGTCCTGCTGCGAAGGTGAACCCCTTCCTCAACGACCACCCAGCTGAACTGCAGCTACATTCATACTTCTGACACAGTCGACCAAAAGCAAATATTACCATATCTGAGGCGCACATCAATACGTAAGCTTAGATAGTGTTTTCCTTTAGTATAAAATACATAGATGCGTAATTCTAAAGACCCTAGTGCTTGTTAGGAGCGGACTTTTCCTCGCTTCGTAAAACAACACGTGCTGCCACCTACCATAGCTCTGCGTACTACGCAGAGCTACTGGTAGCGTTTCCCGATATCATGGCCAGATGGCATCCATATCTCACGCACGCTGGCGCTGCCTCCACTTCATCAATGCCAGCCACATTGCGGCCGATCAACATAGACGGGGTGCTGTCTGAGCAGGCAAAACATAAATGGCCGTTTGTTGACGTAGAACACACCCTACATGACATGCCCAGACAACGCAGGGAAAGACCACTACGAGCGATTGCAGCAGAGAAGCGCCGGCGTGCCGATGCCCGTCGTCTCAAGCGTGCCAGGAAACGCCCGAAGCTCGTGCCTAACCGCAGATGACTGGGACTCATGTAGTACTCCGGTAGAAGACTATAGTCTTCGACGACATTTGCGGCGAAGCACGGAGATACGCTGCCATTTTTTTCTTGGAGTTTTCGTCGACCTTCCTCAAAATTTCAATTTTCTCCTTAAGAGAAAGGGCTTCCGCTTCTGAGACTGTCACGAACGCTTCAGTCTTCCAGAACGTGCAGCAACTCTTAAACGTTACGCACATGACAGTTGCAGCAGCAAAACTGCGTCATTATGCGCTCCCACACCAAGAACACCACCCTGCACTGCCTGCACCACTGAAAACGCATGGCGCGCGCAACATAGCAGTTTAAAAAAAAAAGAAACACTGCAATACGCCAATGAGCTGCCAGGAAAGGGCTGACCTCCCAAGCTTGTCAGGCACGTGACCCGCCTGGAAACAAGAAATATGAATGGGAGGCCCCACATTCCTTGTCGCCACTCTCCTCCTCGCAAGCTCGTTTCCCGAGCCAGCATGCCGGAGAGGTTTTCTCTCTCTTGTTGGTGGGTACAGCATGGCTGTGGAGGGTTTGCTGCTCACGGGGAGGAGAGATTTCGCCGCTTCTTTCTTTGCGTTGCTGGGAAGGAGGTGAGGCAAGCAGGGTGTAAAAAAACCGGGGCAGCTGTGGTGGCCACAGCCGCTTTGAGTCAGCCGCTCGCGTGAAGCGTCATTTCGCGCGTTCGTATCATCCGCAATGACCGAATGACCGAATCGTATCATCCACAATGACCGAATGACGGCGAATTTTATAAAACGTAGTCCGTCCAAAAACAAAATTAAAATTCGTATCATCGTGAAATTCGCATATCCTAATCACCCTAAACCGTATCATGTCATCGAGATTCTATTGTACGTCGAAACGGTGGCGATATGGCATTTTGGTGGATGTGGGCACACATAGCATAGCGTGACTGGATACAAATGATGCTCACCCACTCGCTGAGAATGATGTGCCTTCAGTACAGGAAGCTCATGTGCAAAACATGTATATAGCACGACACATGGCAACACAGCACCTCTGAAATGTGGTTGCTTGAACTTTTGCAGTCAATTAACTTTATTGAATGTGCTGAATTCTGACTGGACATTGTGCTAGTTGGATGTAGTTCATGGTAAAGGCTCCAGCACGGTGCAAACACTGAGACAAAAGAAATGGATGGCGCTAGTGCACCTTTCATCTCAGCCAAGCTCGTCTGTTTCTTTTTTTTTGTCCATGTGTTGGCACTGTGCTATACTCCTTATCAAATGTTGTTTTTCACATGGCAACTTACACTTTTAGTTGAATAGTTATACAGTAGAACCTCGTTATAACGAGACTGGATATAACGAACTATTGGATATAACGAAGCAATCGCCATTCCCCTTGAAATTCCTATAGATGAAATTGATATTGGTTATAACAAACTAATAGTTATAACAAAGTAATTACCACTCCTCCATCAACTTCGTTATAACGAGGTTTTACTGTACATACCATTGTGGCTTGTGTGGGTCTCAATGTCAAGTACATGCTGCAGCGTCTTGCAACGCGTGTAATTCCAGTGTTCATAGTTGGGTAAGCTTAAGTGCCTTTTTCAACCTCATCCCCCCGCTCACATTTCAAGACGGCCGTTTGTGAAGTTCACTCTCTGGTTTACACTAGTGACTAAACTGGGCTGATGTATGGGAGCTTGTGTCGTGCACAAACCATGCTTCTCTCTTCACAATTGTCAAGCTTACCTACCTCCGAAAGTTATACAAGACGCAGTGTTTTAGTTGGCTGTGTGCCACTAACAAGCCGAGCTGAGAATCTGTCTCTCGTGACTGGGGGCAGTCTTTATGTTGGTGGATCTTTGTATGAAATGACACGAGCTCTTTTGAATGTCATTGGGTTGCTGTAATGCTGTTTCCATCGACAATGATAACTGACACCTGTAAACTTCAGCTGTAATTTTCTTTTCAACTTTCAGAACCAAAGCATGCGCCATTAATGCAGAAGACCCTCAAGTTTATGAAGCAGCGCTTCAAGAGGTAGTGGTGACTCCTGCAACACTTACCTGTACAGAACGAGAGAGACCGATGTCACTGTAGCTGCTGATGATGAGACGCACAAAGCAGGACGACGTTGGTCTCATCTCATCACCAACCTTGTAAAAGGACTGTTTGTAAAAAAAAGGAGATAATGCACTTATTTAAAGGACATAGTGTCCACCCGCTAAAACTCTAATGGAGGAGTTCAAAGCACACATCTGAAATAACTCCGGAACTTTATTCCTTGTTGCGCATAACAGGAAACAGCGCTGAAAACAGGGATAAAAGAGCACGAAGGACAAAATGCAGCACTGACTATGAAGTGACTGCGTGTGGTGATACATAACAGTGCCACATCAAAGTTTAAAGGTCCCATGACACCAAAATTTCAAACGCAAGATGCTTGCGTTAATTGGTTTTCCTGCATACGAAGGCAACCTTGACCGAGTGTTAGCGGCGAACGTCGCCTCTAAGTAATTTTAATATGGTTTCAAAGTAAGCGGGAATGCTCATCCGAGCTTGCAGCACCTCGCGACATCGCCACTAGTATGACGCGGTTAGTGGGCCATCTGTGACGTTTCACTTCTGTAAGTTTGATATCGTGACGTCACGAGAGACACGGGCGAGCCGCGCTAAGGC
>JABSTT010002787.1:0-36262 GCA_013339685.2 Hyalomma asiaticum
TGAAAACAGGGATAAAAGAGCACGAAGGACAAAATGCAGCACTGACTATGAAGTGACTGCGTGTGGTGATACATAACAGTGCCACATCAAAGTTTAAAGGTCCCATGACACCAAAATTTCAAACGCAAGATGCTTGCGTTAATTGGTTTTCCTGCATACGAAGGCAACCTTGACCGAGTGTTAGCGGCGAACGTCGCCTCTAAGTAATTTTAATATGGTTTCAAAGTAAGCGGGAATGCTCATCCGAGCTTGCAGCACCTCGCGACATCGCCACTAGTATGACGCGGTTAGTGGGCCATCTGTGACGTTTCACTTCTGTAAGTTTGATATCGTGACGTCACCGAGAGACACGGGCGAGCCGCGCTAAGGCCTCCGAGCGTGGCCTCCGAGATCAGCTGCCGCAGCCAATCGCGGAGGCCACGCCAAAAGCCGTATTTTTTTGCTTCCTCTCCGTGTTGGTCACTCAAGCGTACATTGTACACACGCTATGATGCAAAGCGGGTGCGGCGAGCAGACTAATTCAGCAACTGGTCTGGCGCTTGCGCTCTCCGCAACGTTGCCGAATCTTGAGCTCACGCGATCAGTGTCTGCGCCCACTCCCGACAGCCGCCATGCTAGCCCCGCGGCGCTAGTTTCTTGCAGTTTTTGGCGCGTTTCGAGGCTTCATTAAAACTGAACAAAATTAACGATGCTGTGACTAATTAGACTTCACGCTGGTGAATTTGCCACTCCATGCCGTGATTACAAGACACTGTTCTACTCATTAGAACATTTAAGTCCCCAACAAAAGATGGCTGTCATGGGCCCTTTAAATACAAAGCAAGGAAACAACACAAGATGAAAACGCAATGGTAATCATTAAACGAGACTGATAGCACATGGCAACTTTCCTCATATGTTAGCCGAGAAATACTAAATTCCTTTTTCACATAATAATTGAGATGATGCACTCACACAATTATCTTTTAACAATGCAACATTTGGGTCTGGATAATTTCTCGCGTCAGTTTCTTGCTGCTCGAGGCTAGCATGTCACATTTTTAAAATTCAGGGCAACGATCACATTACTTGCAATGAGCACCCAGATGACCAATGACAGCGCTGGTTACATTATTCTGGTGCTCGCGAAGCCTGTAATTTAAACACCAGCCAGTCTGATCAATGCACACTGTTCCATGTGACACTGATGCCATAAATAACCTTCTCTACACAAAGCAGCAATATTTACAACCTGTGGCACTTACAACATATCGGACTTTCTTCGGAGGGTTCTTGAGGTGTTTGCACATTCTAGATAACTTATTTGATATGCTGAAGACAACCCTGACATTAGCATACTGGCCTAACTCCTTCAAATTATGGAATGTAAGAAATTAGTTTACTTTTTAGCTTGCTTGTGTGCATTTTTACAGTGACTGCCTCCCTGTCTGTTCTTACACCAGTTTTTCCTTTCAACAACTTTTGGTCAACTAAAGCCAGCATAGAATAAGGACAACCACCTCCTAGCAATCTGGTAACTTCTTGAAAGCTCTAGCATTTACAAAGCACGTATGATAGATATACATATCTTTTTTGAAGGCGTTGGACAAGCAGACCTTTGCTATTCCCCTTTTTTATCATCTTGGTATGGGCTCTATGAAATAATAAAAAAAGGTTTTTTAGTGCATGGTTCAAAGCACCAGAACATGTACTCGGATTTGCTTTGTAAACTGAAATCCAGGAACCTAATAAAACTGACGACTGGCCATTCACGGGTCAATCCGGGGGGGCTTTGCACAGCCTAAAAATATCTAATACATGAGAGAGGGATTTCACAAATGAACATGGATCACAGACTAAAGAAACAAGAAACTAACCAACAAACCGAAAAACTCTGGAAACGCATCAAATTGGCGACATGTGAGAAGACACTGCGCGAATATTACCATGAAAAATGCCACTTAAGATACACATACGCTAGGTACAGCCATTGCACTTGCAATGGGTGCAATGCCTGCACCTAGCGTATGTGTTTCTTTCTTCATCCTGCTTTCTAGCCCTGCGCACACAATGCATTTCCAAGATATGTACCACCAGCAGATTCTTTGGAAGCTTTCATTCTTGACATGGATATAAGTCATGCTAACACCTGTCTGTTGTTCGCACGTGCCCCTCTTCGTCTCTCCTGTGGACGGGGGAGAGCGTGCACTAGCATACATAAACGAACGCTGGAGACTGCAGTCGCCGTCCTTACGAAGACAAGTCCACTTGTGAAAACGTTGGCTCCTGCGACATTCCCTGTTCTAAATCATTTTTAGTGATCTGTTCACTGATTCAAGCTTCCAGCTTCTCCTGAGCTTTTCTTCTAGTTTGGATGTCACAATAGTAAACACACACATATTTCTTGAATGTATAGCTTCACAGAGACACAAGTACGAAGAAATAAGTCTAATTGTTGCGGTTCTGTACCAGCAGTATAGGAAACACATGCCTGGTCTAGCCTTTAACTTTCGGAATTAATGAACAAAATACTTCTGCAGTTATATGTCATGTCAACCTGCATGTATTTCTGATTGATGGGTGGCCCTTTGATTTGTGAGCATGCATAGTGATGTACTGATGTTTTCTGTCATATCTGACATGTTCGTCCTGCCTTCTTTTCAGTATTCTCATTTTTCATGCTGTGTATCAGTTATGCTTTCTGTATGCCTTCCTTTCTGCCACATTTGCACCCCTTGATAGCCAGCATTTATACTATCTGGTTCTCTTCACTCTGCCCTTGCCAACATGCCTTACAACTTATTTCATAAGGTGTGCCTCCCAACTACTTCATTACTGGAATTGGAATTGGTTTATTTCCACCACAAACAGTACCTAACACATTACAGCATTGCTATACTTATAACACAACAAAAATATACCAGTTTTGGTGAGGATAGCAGGGTAAAAGCAGCACTATCTGCTGCTTGACTAGCCCCGCTGTTGACGGTGGCAATTGACTGACCAGTAAGTCTTGGGTTATGTGAGGTGCGTTGAGCTTTCTCCAGTATTTTTGTGTACATAAAGCAACTATGTTTACCAGCTAGTATTGCAGGATGTGGGGAGAACTTTTTAAGTTTGGCATGCACGCATGTAGTAGTGGGCACGCTGTTGATTGTAGTATAGATGGAATAGTGTTGTCCTCTTCATGCCATTCTGCATTTTCAGGCATGGCATGGATGAGGCTATTTTAGTTCTGTATGACAGAATGCACCTGTTCACTGGAGCAGAGGTCTATGAATGTCAGCATGAACTATAATGTGTAAAAAATTGTTTTTTCCAATTATTATAGTGGCGACATACACACTGGCTGGTAGTCTGCTGCAGTGGATTACTTGACACATATGAACGCAGCCTTTTATTTGTATATTTCAGCAAATTAGACACTGAATTCAGCTAGTTGGGCATATCAATACACAACATTTTTTGGTGGTCGAGATGAGATGTGTTGATCATGATAATTTGTGAGGTTTAACACCCCAAAACCAGCTATGATTATGAGAGACGCCATAGCAGAGGTCTCTGGAAATTTTGACCCACCTGGGGTTCTTTAACGTGCACTGACATCGCACAGCACACAGGCCTCAACATTTCGCCTCCATCGAAATGCAGCCGCCACGCCCGGGATTCGATCCCGCGACCCTCGGATCAGCAGCCGAGTACCATAGCCACTAGACCATCCTAGCGGGTTTGAGATGTGTTGATGAGCTTTATAATTCTTGGCAGTCCCTAAGCCAAACTATGTTTATCGTGTTTCTGTAGATTTCAGCATTATGAAATGACAATGGATAGACGCATCGCAGTAGTGGCACAGCTCAGGTTCAAAACAATGACTGATAAAGTTAATGACTCATGAAGACGGTCGCTGTGGCTTAATGTCTACAGCGTATACTGCTGTAGGTGCAAAGTTGTGGTTTCAGCTACTGGTCTCGGCAGCCGCTAATCTGATGGCAAAATGCAAGAATGGACAATTAGAGTGTAAGCTTAAGAACGCGGGCATAGTCGAAATTGTTCACAAGTGTCCAATAAAGGTGAGGACATAACATTTAGAGACTTTTGAATATTCCAAAAATTAGAATATCGCATTGAAGGGTGCACCATTCAAATAGATTTTCAAATCAAATAGCCAGCATTTTCTAACCTGAATATTTGTAATAATGGCACTTTCTAAGCCGTAAATATCACAACTCATGCAGTACGGTAGGCTATTTCGCTCAAGGAGGGTGACAACCAACTAGACAATAAACATAGTTCTGTGGATATGAAGGGTCTCTTCAGCTCCTGTATCTGGGCTTTTAATGCTAAAATTGTGAGTGCGATGACGTGACCGACAATGACACTAATTCTAAGATATCGAGAATTATTCAAAAGGTATTCTATGTGCAGTTGAATTGGATTTGCTCCGGCTACTATTCGATTCGTATTGGGTTTGGTTGGACAAATCAGTCACAATTCGCACACAACTAGCAATAAACCATTTTGCCATGTAAGTGCTGTAATTCTTAATGAACAATGAGAGTATGTTATTCTAGAATGGTTTTATTTAAGAGTAAACTTTATCTTTATGAGAAGAATACAGGGAACAACAAAAAACCTTTTGGATTCGGCAAGTGAAGAAAGGCAGGCAGGAAAGAAGGTGAAGCTTGTTTCTGACAAGCTGAGGGTAAACAATGCTTTGTACTTTTGGAATGAAATGTGAGGTGAAAGGTGCAGGCTGAGAAGTCATGAAAATTGAAGCGTGGGGGTTCTCAATGGTTTCAAACTAATCATTCTAAATGCAAGAAGTGCATTAAACAAAGTTCACGTGCTGGAAGCTCATGAACCCGATAATGCTGTAATAATGGAAACATGGTTACATAAAAATATATACTGGATCGTGAAATAATCCCACCTGGCTAAACTTTAGTTCAGAAAGACCGCGATAGAAAAGGTGGAGGAGTGGCCATTCTGATTAAACAGAACACAGCTTTTTCCACTGTCGACATACCAGATGATATAGAGGCTGCGTGGATTAAAACAAAACTATATAATCATGCAGTGTTCAGCGGTGGTATGTACCGGGCTCCTAGCTCTTCTGTCGAGTATGTTATGCAAATGAGAAAACTCATGGACAAGTACATGAAAGAACATGACAATATTAGTTTATAAGGTGATTTCAATCTGCCAGATATTGATTGGTATTCCCATAAGGCCTCTGATTCCCATGACGCTTCTGCTGAGTTATTTCTGGACTTAATAGTATTTTCTTACAACTTATGTCCGCTTGTGAATGAGTTTACTAGACAGTGTGCTACTAGGTCATCTGTCCTTTATCTAATTGTAACTTCCAGTGCATTGATGCTTAAAGTGATAGACTGCCTTGTAGAAGAAGGTTATCAGACCATAAAATGGTCGTGCTGTCCAGGAACACGTCTTGCTCCTCGCAGCAGAAAACGGGCATCACTTACCGATACTTTGAAGCTGCTGATAATGTTAGCGTTCTGGATTTTCTTCAAAGGTTGTTCGAAAACTTATCTCTTCACGAACCAAATGGCAATACTGACTGTGGGACTATTTTTCTAAAATAATAATACATCGAATTACGCGATTTATCCCCAAGGGTTTTCAAAAAGTACAAAAGAAACAGCCTTTGGATCACAGGGAAAATAACTCATTTCAAATAGAGGGTTAAAACGAAAAGGAAAGCTTACTCTCGAGATCCAAATGTTCAGAACAGGATTTCACTACAGAATATGAAGTTTGCCTTGAGTCGTCTTGTCAAGGAAAGCAAAGAGCGATTTTTAAAAGTAACACTTGTGTTAATGCCAATTTACTTACGTTTGTCCAGTCTTTGCATTGTTTCACATAATGCATCATTACCAACAAGCCTGAATCGCAACCATTTTGACCACTGAAAAATTTACGAGGCACCTAGCCAATTCTGGAGACATGTAAACCCTTCAGACAAGCAGCATAAAGCTGTCGATCAAAAGACCGCCACTGAATGTACAGACAGCCTCAATTCCTTTTTTCCTGTTTGCACCGAAGATGACGGCGTACTCCTGTCTTTTGCAAGACTTTCGATCGTCCCTTCAATAGCTGACCTTGTACTCAATGAGGAGAGATTCCCAAACCTTCTGTGCATTAAAACTAAAAAATCCCCAGGCCCTTATAACATTCCACACCAATTTTTACATAGATACGCCCGATGGGTTGCTAAATATCTTACTATTATCTTTCAGTCTTCTGTTACCCAGGGAACATTTCCTACTGCCTGGGAACAAGCTAAAATTTTTCTAGTTTACAAAAGTGGCAACAGATCAGACGTAAGTAACTATAGGCCTACATATTTCACAAGCACCTGCTCTAAACTGCTAGAGCACATAATGTGTAAACATCTGTCACATTATCTGGGCATGTATAATTTTTTTAACGCTACACCAACATGGCTTTCCTAAGGGGCTATCTGGAGTAACACAGTTCTGACAGTCCATGATCTTGCGGAAACAACAAATAACTGAGGACAGATAGAACTAACTTTCTCAGACTTTGCCAAAGCATTTAATGAGACCTCGCGCCCCAAACTTCTACTAAAACATATGTGAAGTATTTAGAAATCCTACTATTACACCGTGGTTTACATTCTACCTGTATTCTCAGAAGCATTATGTAGAAATAAATAAAATTAAATCCAAGTCCAAACCAGTCTTATCTGGCATGCCTCAAGCCAGTGTTTTGGGCCTTCTTTTATTCCTTATTTATTAATGATTTGCTATCAAACGTATCCATACCACTAAGATTGTTTCCTGATGACTGCAATGTACATAATAATGTCGCATCCTTGAGCAACCAATTAGACCTGAACAATTTGCAAGAACAATTTGCAACTGCTATGCAATATTTTTTTAATCCTCCATTGACTGTGCCTTAGCATCCTCTTTTGACATTGGCTTAGTCCTGAGAATTTTTAGGTATGCCGATGACTTTCTTGTTATTTTAGGAATTAACCATAACCTGACCGACGCTAGTGCAGTGCAAAGGGCTCTATGTATCTTCAGAAAGCTAGGCAGAGGCCTGCCCTTTACCTACGAAATGCCAGTGGACAACTGTTTGCAAATTTTTAGACCTGAATAACAAATGTTTAGCAGGACAAGTGTGTTGGATGTATTTTCCCAGCGCAAAGAAAAAGCTGCTGCCTTATGGTGACTCATTCCAAGACGGTCATGAGGGCAATCGCCTCTTTATGCCAAGAATCAGCACTGATTAAGTCCTGTGCTCACATGGTTGAAGCTAGTTTCAGCAATCAGAGTGTCAAAGTAATCACAGGGCCAAATTTCAAAAGGCGGGATTCCCATGCTCAGTCGTGTCTGCAGTAGCAGAGACCCGGTTACAAAAACTGAAAACCAGGAAGAACACCAGAGCGAAGCCAAGGAAAAGGCGGCCACAAGTGGTCCCCTATACGCACCAAGTGGCCCACATCCTGAAAAATGTTGCGGCGAGGTACGAAGTACCTGTCGTTTTCTCGGCCCCAAGAAAGCAGAGTGGCTTGTGCACCCATATTGGGCGAAAAGAGAAGCCCCAGTGTGACAAAAAACATGGCCAAACCTATGTGGACTGTGCTGTCGGTGTTGTATACGAAATCCCACTGACCTGTGGACGCGTGTACATCGGCCAAACGGGCCGGTGTATTAACGACAGAGCATGGGAGCATGACAAAGACTTGTACCCCTGACAGACTGGCAAAAGTAAAGTCCTTTGTAGTGAACCCCTTTTTTCTACTCTCAAGGACCCAATGCAGAAAGTAGTTGTGCCGATGACACACGGCAGCACATGAACTTCTTTAGGTGGTTCCTAGGACGAATGCCCCAAAAAATGGCGCTCCTTATTAAAGCAGCAAGATAGTGAACATTTTGAAAAGTTCCACATTTAATTACCTTTAGCGTTTGTGGATCGTAAAAATATCGCTTTTATTGCTGATGGCTAAAAATGTTGATTGTTCGCTTCACGCCACGACAAAAAGATAACGACTGCCGGAATCCTGCATGGCGGCGATGTGAGCGTTCGGGAGTGCGGTAAACATAAATCTTTGCGGCCCGACAAATCTCATTACAAGGCTAAAAGCTAAAGCTTATACGCAAGGCAAGAAAATAGTAGCGGGGTGTTGTAATTTTTTGTAAGGTTCTCTCCCGTTTACGGGTCGTGTACGCTGTCAGCAAGAGTACGCCCTTTACGCTCGAAAAGTAGATCGCTGATCGACCATTCTGCAAAGGAACTTTGCCAGGAAGGAGATACTCCTTTGTCATGTGTCACTGGGTATGAACGCCGTTCCAGTAGATGTCCCCTTACCTAAAGTACTTTAGCGTGCCTGCGTGTCAGGGGTATAAGAGAAGGGAAATGTATCTAATTTGGTCCTTCACTGCAAACAGTGCAAATGTGAGCCGGAACTTAATCGTACCAAGACTCTGGGCAGAAGTGGAGATAAACTGGCACATTAAGTGCTCGAGGCCTTTCTTATTGATAAGGAAGGTGACACATGTGGCAGCGAATCTTCTGTGGCCCAAAGTAGGAGGTTGAGTTTTTGGAATTTTTTTTATAGCCATAAGGAAAGATAGCATAACAGACACGGGCCTTTTCAAAAATTAAATTCAGTGGTTTGGGTTTTTGGCTTTCTGAGGCACTAAAAGTGCCCGTTGGGATTTTTTGTTTGTTGTGTTTTTTGTTTTTTGCCTAGTGCTTTTCATTTTTATTGGTTTTAGCTTTTAGCCTTTATTGGTTTTATGCTTTGATGTTTGTTGTTTTGACTCTGCTTTTGCTAAGATTAAATTGACTCTGCTTTTACTAATTCCATCACTATGCTTTTACTATGACCTGCGAGCACTGCCATAATAAATAGTGTGCACACTGGGGTTGGATAACTGACAGTCTTAGATAATTGAAAGTGCGTGTGCCTTTTGCAATTTCTAATATTTTGTGTCATGATGGTTGGTTGTGGTGAAGGCGATAGCGCTAAAGCCATGGGACTTTGTGCCCTGTATAAATTTGAGCCTTTGTCTGTCGAATAAACAGTCGTAGTCCAGCCTCTATCCTGTCTTCTTCGTTTTCCTGTGTGCGTCCCTTTTGGCTGGTTTTTTTCTCCGAATTGCAATAAGCCCAACAGCGTGTCTCACTAAACCCTGTAAAATCCGTCTGCCTGATCATAAGAAGAAAGAATGCACCATGCAGGTATAATTACTGCATAGGACCACATGAACTTTAAAGAGCAACAGAATATTGATTTGTGGGGTTCAACGTCCCAAAACCAGCTGATTATGAGAGACGCCGTAGTGGAGGTCTCCGGAAATTTCGACCACCTGGGGTTCTTTAACATGCACTGACATCACACAGCACATGAGCCTCAACATTTCACCTCCATCGAAGTGCAGCTGCCACGGCCGGGATTCGATCCCGTGACCTTCGCATCAGCAGCTGAGTGCCATAACCATTATACCACCGTGGCAGGGCAGCACAGAAGATAAATATGTCGGTTTAACATCTGCTCCAGACTTGAAGTGGAATACCGATTTCAATATAACCTGTAGCAAAGCAAATAAAATTTTGTGGGGCCTGAGATGAAGATTATACAATGCAACTTAAGAAGTAAAATGTATGGCAGATAAGATGCTAGTGCGATCAATAACTGAACATGCCAAGATAGTATGGGACTCATATACTGCTGCTAATCGCAATGAATTGGACAGAATTCAACGGATGGCTTCTAGATGCATATTTAATGAGTACCAGCATGTGCATTCTGCTTCTGAGCTGTGCAATCATGCAAACCTTTCCACTTTAAATGTAAGGACTAAGTTTGACCACATAAAGTTTTATTTCTCATTATTCATAACCAGGTTAAAATTCATTCATGTGAATCCTATGCGATTTCCCCAAATCTGCACTCTAGGCACTGACACAGCTTGCATATCCAGCCGCCGGTCATACAGAATGGCTCCTTCAAATACAGCGTTTTTCCGAGAGGGATTCAAGAATGGAATGAACTGCCTAGTTCAATCGTCACAACTTCATCTATTAGTGCTTTTACTGTTGCTTTAGAGTCGCTTATCTTCCCTAATATGAGTACATCTCGGCATTTCCTTTTTTCGTGTAGTTTACTTTTGTCTAAGTTTTATTGTGTTGCCTTTGCTTTTTTTTTCTTTGTTGCAGTTCACTTCTTCCAATGCAGATAACATAGGTGACCTGCCCTTTGTCATAGCATGTCACAGTTATAAATAGTGCCTTATAAATTACTTATCTGATATAAGACACAACGCTGCATATTTTCTCGTGCACTTATTTTCTTCCACTCCGTTAATGGCCCTAATTGGGCTATTACAGGGGTGGAAGCCCGAGGCACATTTGTGATGAGTTGCTGCGGGTGCTGGCTGTCATGTGCTCTGAATGACAGTGTTGAAATGATTACGCAAGTAAAGCGTGCCTTGCTTCAGCGTGAGTAGCATTCTGCTGGAGCTCATCGGCAAGCGTTCTGATGAGATGCGGTGGCATGGCAGCATAAAGTACCATTTGACGGTCCAGCGGCAGAGAGAACGAACCAGCAGAGCTGCAAGTTAAGTCATGTTTTTATATCTTCTGGTAGGCACTTCACACCACGGGACCGTGCTAAGCAGCGTGAACTTTGCCCACTTTGCGCCATCGAGAAACTTGTCCCAGCACAGCAGCAACAAATGACTGCATTCCTTCCGGCACTCGCACAAGCATTCGCGTGAACACTATGTCGCAAGCGCTCTACCAGCATTGCGACATTATGTGAGGCACCTGGAACTAAGCATGCAGTCAAAGCACTGTTACGCAATGGAAAGATATGGTAGAAACATTCGCCAACCCGCGTGATGTAGTCAGCTGGCCGGTGAGAGCACTGCGCCCTTTCCAGCTGAACTACATCTAAGCACGGGCCTCTGGCAGAAGGCAGCTCCAAGAACCGCGTGTGTAACAAAAAATAAAGTCCCTGTATATACAGGTACTTTAGTTCTTGTTCTTTAGACCGGGTTCTTTAACAAGAACTCCGTCTCCCATGACGACCCAAATGAACAACACACTCCTTGCAAAAAGGGGCGCCCTCGGCGGAAGACAGCTAAAAAACATGTCATGTGGCATTTTGTTACACGATTTTAGAGGAAGGTTGTCATGTAATATTACGTGATTTTTGTGGGAACATGTCACGTGACATAATGTGGTGATGGTGTCAAAATGTCACATGATATTGCGTCCCATGACTTTAGGTGATCATGTGACATGCTCCTGCTAAAAATGACATTACAAAATTTAACACGACGTGTTTCTGCCGACATCAAGTAACGCAATCTCACGTAAAGCAATGTCACGTGACATGTTTCGGCCAATATCACGTAACGCAATGTCACATAACATGTTCCCGCCAAAACCTCGTAATGTAATGTGACGTCACATGTTCCTGTCAAACTCGTGAACCGCACATGTTCCCATCAAAATCACAGAACACAATGTCACGTCACATGCTTCTTCCAAAATCACATAACACAATGTCACGGACATGTTTCCGCTGAAACCACATAACGCAATGTCATGTGACATGTTCCCCCAAAATCATGTACCACAATGTCACATGACATCTTGACGGCAAAATTATATAAGAAAATGTCACCATGAAGTGTTTCCGCCAAAATCAGTAATGAAATATCACGTGACATGTTCCCACTAAAATCACGTAACGCAATCTCGCGTAACATGCTTCCACCAAAATTGCGTAATGCAATGTCGCTAACATGTTACCGCTAAATCACGTAACACAATGTAACACAATCACGTAACACAACACAATGTTACATCTTCCACCATAAGTCACGTAACGCAGTGTCACATGTTTTCATTGTTACAGGACATGTTTCCCAAAATGTCACGTGACATGCTCCCACTGAAATCTCGCAATGCAATGTCACGTGACATGATTTCACCAATGCCACGTAATGTTTCTACGAACACCACATAACGAAACGTTGCGTGACATGTTTCCGGAAATATCACGTGACAATGTCTCGTGATATGTTTTGCCCGAAACCACGTAACGCAATGTCACATCCACAGGACATCTAACAGGTATACCTTGTCAGACGTTGCACGGTCATTTGTTTATCGCCGATATATGTACCCAGGTGATCCAGCGAATGGTCCGTAGCCAGACCCGTGGACCTACCTGGACACGTCTGTCAGTCACCAGAGAATGGTTATTTGGACATTTTTCAAAAATGCTCCTATAAACAACATACGTCGTCTGGATGCCCACTTTATGTTCTATGAACAGAGCACTAGAAGTGATGTAGAACAAGGAATGTCACTGGAACCGACGTTTTAACAAATGGGCCTGTCTTCGTGAGGATAACGCCAGTCCACTTATCAAAACGCTAGCTCCAGTGACATTTCCTGTTCTCCACTGTCTTTAGTAATCTGTTCAACAATTCAAGCCTCCATCTACCGCTCAGCTTCTCTTCTAGTTTGCACTTTGTCTGCTGGACTTGTAATAGAGGTTGGTACAGATGCTAATCACGTGAAATGAATGTTGAAGGGAATGTTCAATGACACAATTTTTGCTTCAAAAATTTCGAGTAGATGTTGATGGTGGATGTTCGCCACATCGTTTTGATGTTGTCTAGGACATAATGACCAAATATACATTATGTAGGCATCACTAAACGTTGCCCAGAAGCTGCGGCAGCAGTTCAGTACACATTTCATTTTGTAAAGAGACATGAGTCTTCAAGTTTGGTTTCACAGCATAACTTTGGCTGAAATAACGTTGAACAAATTTAATTGAATGACACAATTGTGTCATGGAGCTAATGTTCTACATGCTAGCAATATATTGTCACATGGTCGTGACAACGAAGAACGCAGAACTCAAGCTGATGTCAGGCGAACTGTTTATTGGGCGAGCCTGCTCCCAACAAAACAAAGCAAATCACATTGCAGCGATAACGGCGTGAGCAGTCGTCAGTCAACGGAAAAATTGACTAGCGGAGAGATGCATCAGGTTTGATACATACGCCATAGCGTGTTCTGGTGTTATCACTGGGATTCGAGAAGGCACTCAAGTGTGCGTGTCAGGCATGCAGTTTCTAGAACGGTCAACACTGTTCCCAAAGCGACATGCAAGATAAGCACGGCCTGCACTGCACATCACAGGATAGTGATAACGGCTCTCCCCAAAACAGACTAAAACAAGCATGTGTGTCGATATTAAACAGCCAAGGAAAACCATACAACAAACATGAAGATGGTATGGATCGCATTGGAATAACTGAGCGCAATGCAACAGTAAAATGAAATAACTTTCTCATAGTGACCTTTCTTGAAAGCCTAGCTTGCATGCTACAACATAAAAATTAAGGTCTGACTATCGCACAGCGCTAACTTAAAAGAGTACTGACATGAATTTTGGACATTCTCATATTATTGCTGTAAATGAAAGCACTGGTTTGGAGAACACCAAAAAGAGTATCATGGTGCCTTGCAACACAGTGAATATATTTCTAATACGGCTCCCTTAAAAGCCCACTTTAGATTTTGATTTCGAGGGGGCGGTTTCCTAGTGGCGTGTCAACACTGTAGGACGTACGCCTAAGTCACGTAGGGACAGCAATTCGTGATAGCGCCGAGGCAACACTGTCGTCTGTGGTCAGTTACACGTGGGGCACGCAAACAACGACAATTTCACGCTCATCCAACGACTCTGACAGCGTTTCTGCCGATTTTTAAGAGACTGTGTTCGTACGTCATCGTACTGTCCGTAGCACTGGGGCTGGCTTGCAGTGCTTGGCGACGAAAGCTTTAAAAACAAACTAAAATATTTTGTTCGGGTTTCCTGGCTTCCGTGTGCCAAGGGCGTTAACAATACATGGCTAGAAAACAAAAAATATATATTTTGCGCCACCGCAGAATCGTGTCAGTACTCCTTTAAAGGTATCCTGTAACACTTTTTGAACATACAGTTCAACCTCGATATGAAGAAGCTGGTAAAATCGGCACTTGACTTTGTTACACTGAAATTCCGTTACGTCAAAATTCATCTCTTACCATGCAAATAAGATTCTTAGAACGTGTTCTGGTTGCGTTCCACGCACGGAAAAATGTTTAATTTTGGTTGAAGTAATCAGTCCCTTTTTTTGGGTTTTCTTGACCATCAACAACAGCATTATGCGCAGTTCATAGGCCCACAATGACTGCATGGCCTCTTCGTCCCTCGCAGAGCCCACAAAGTGCCTCATTGTGTCAATCGCGTCAACCACCATGATAGACTGTGATAAGATCTTGCAGGCGCAGAGCGCTTACCACGCGAAGGCCCGAATAGAGATTGTAAGGACTTCAGAAAGTGCTGCATGCGATAACGAAAAGCGAAGCAGAAAACAAAGGACAGCTGTATGGCGACAGCAACGAAGCAACCGCAATGATAAGCAAATTGGGCTTTGACCACGCCACCACCATTCCCGCCGACGGTAGAAGAAAAAGTGCAGCAAATTCACAAACAAGACAAAACCAAAATGGCGCCCGTATTTGGAATGGCGTGAAAACAGCACTCGCTCGAAGCCGATCAAATAAAATGATGCCGAGCAGTTGTCGAGGCTCCGTGAACGTGTGAGCCAAATATTACTGCACTGCACTCACCAGGAAATTGCAATTAGGTTTAAAAAACAGCTGGAAAGCGCCTGCCCTCCTTTCAACAAATGAAACCACTGGGAGCACCGACTGCATAACTTGACTTTTTTCGTTGCTCTTTAGGAGAGATACACAACTTTTGTTTATCTGTTGAATTTAAGACGAACAAATAAAGCATAGCTGATCCTCTTTCCGCAACCATGAAATCAGCCAATGCTATTTCTGTCTCAAGAGACACTGTCAGTGCCCCCGTGGTGTCATTTGTTGAAAAGTTTAGTGGGCGCTTTCCAGCTGTGTTTGAAACCAAATTGCTAATTCTCAGTAGCATGCAGTGCAATATTTGGCCCACATGTTCACAGGAGCCTCGACGACAGAGCGGCAGAGTTTCTTGACCATGTTCGGCAAGAGTTGCAGGGTCCCTTTAGGGTCAAAGTGGATTGCAAGAACATTCGAAGTGATAACGGTGAAGTAAACCTTGCCAAGAGACAACTGCTTAAAGTTTCGAAACTTTATCGATTCGAAATTGATTCAGTATATGGTTTTGAAAATTTCAGACTATGATAAGAAAAATGTATGAAGTGAAAGGTTGTTTAAAAAAAAAAACAGTGGCTAAAATGTGCAATGTAAGGCATTACTCTACTGTGCGTAACACAGTGGAGCACCTAGCAGCACCATTGTACGATCACTTAGTGCAGTGTTTATGCAGTCTTTATCACATGGTACAACTGAAATGCGACTGGACACTTTGTGCACAGGAGATACGGTGGAGCACGGGCCACTGAAGATGTTGTTGAACACTTGGGAAAGATTGCTGATGTAGTAGAGCATCTCACACTTTCATTATGCAGTAGAATACTACTTGGTGCAGTGAAGATGTGGTACAGCACATACAGTGCTAAATGATGGTCTTACGCATGGCGCACCTGACACAGCACATTAGAGCGGCACAGAAGGCACATGTGATACTATGATGCTAAATTTCAAGATGCTTACTTGAAAAATTGAAGCATATACAGCCTTAGGTGCACACTGGAACTGCTCAGAACATCTTGACAATATTACATGCACCTACAAGAGCTAGCTTGTAGCAAGCACTCCTACCATACATTGCAATTAACTTGTTTCCTTGATAACAGGTGCGCGGTTTCTCGATGCATGTATCCTTATGCATAGTTATGTGCTGTGTCTGAATAATTAGCCTGGTTGACTTGTCGATGCTTGTGCCAGGGGCCATTCCACCCTTAGTACAGATGGCAGGCACAAGAGAACCATTGGACTGCTCTTTATCACCTTGCTTTTACATTCAAGTAGCCTATTTTAACAGATGCACTTGGCCAGTCAGAATCATGTATCTAGCACTGTATGTCGGTGGAACACAGGAAGCGACAGTCCTATGCTCAACACATTCATAATTGCATTTCTTTTGACATCTGCTTTGCTTATGCACTCTGAAATATTGGTTGGAATTTGCCAATTTTGTTCGTTGTAGTACAAACAATTTATATGCCTAATAACATCACAGCTTCTCTTATAGTTCTCTGTACCTTAGTAAAATTTTTGACACAAAAATTAATGAACAGAAAACGAGGTCATAATGTGGTAGAGTTCAACAGACAAATTTTATTTACCAGACCCACAAAGAAGCTGTCATATGCACAAACGAACATGCCACAAAGAAGGAAGTGAATGCACGATCAAGCGAGGAGATACCCATACTTTAGCACAAAACAACAGACACAAGAAAGCTTACAGGACAAGGCACCTGTGCCCATTGTTTTGTGCTAAATAAGTGTTACGGATTTCCACCAACTAGACTGGATGCATTTAATTGAGGTAGTAATTGTATGTGACTATCCATTATGAATCACTGAGTATAAGGTTCTTAATTTAAAGAAAAAAATTCCACGAGAGCCAAGGATGGCATAGCACACTTGCACACTGGACCAGAGCTTCGGAATATGAAATGCATATAGTCTTTCTCTATTTAGTGAACCTTCTGGGCATTCATAGAGTTTCTACTTGGGAATGTTAGTTCTGTGAGACATGTAGTTTCATGTGTAAAACATGGACGAAAGAAGGGGCATGAGGAGACACACCAAATGAAAAAATGCATTAGTATTTCCCTTCTCTTGTCCATCTTTAACATGCAACTCTCCACATCCTCTGAACATGTCTGTTCTCAAAACATGGTAGGTGAAATTGCACTTACTGCACTGGTCAGCAAGGTCGAAAGCTGGTTGTGACAACACATATATGATGAGATGGTGTACTGGGCAGTTAAAGAAATTTCTAGGTGTTGCATATTAAAACACATTCACAAATATGCAGTAACACCATCTTTGGCAGTCTCATAAAGGGAGTTTTCCATCACAAAAGTGACTTCGCAGTCAATGATACAGAAAGCATCATCACGTGCTTGCAGCCCTATCTCCTCCTTTCATGCTGTTTCTTTGTCCTTTAGGTACATTGTTTGTGCATGTAGTGGTTTCTTTGTAGGTTTGATTGCCTAGGAAAACTGCAAAGAAACATGGGAAGAGAGAGGTGAGAACAGCACAGTCATGCTTTATACATTTGTGTTTTTGCTTATATATAAATCTGCCTTATACTATATTTTTTGTTCCAATAAAAATTCAGTTTTATTTTTTTCTCAATAAAAATTTCCCTCCTCTCTCTGCCGACATTTTTTTGCATAGTTTCCCAGATAATGGAATACCAACTTAACCAACAGTCTATTCTTCTACGTCTACCGAGTAAAATTTGTCAGCCAATCTCTCTCTCTCTCCTGTCCCCGTGCTTTTTCCTATCTCAAGATTTTGGGATAGTTCATTTGCAGCACATGGATGATGCTATGAGATCAAACATGCACGCCCGCTTGATACTTTCATTCTAGTTTTTGTATGAAATGGAGACACATTCAAACTTAACAGAATTAAGAATGCTACTATGAAAATACATTTCCAGGACCTCAGGGAAAATATTTGCAGTTTCCAGTGCAGTTGTCCTGCTACTGCTTACTGAAATACTATTATCAAATTTCAGTGTTCTATCAAACTAAAAACGCTGTGTGATAAACCTGTTCTGTTCATTTCAATATGCATAGTTGTAAGTTACTTACATGTATTGTTTCTCTTTCACTAATGAGCTGAGAGAATACAATAAATATTGACCACTGTCCTCACAACGTTGTTGCAAATGGTTGCGCTTCTACAAGAAACACAAGAGATTAAACCAATAGGCAAAAAGAACACCCATTTAAAAAAAAAATAAAGGCACTTCACTCTCAACCTAAGAAAGAATTAACACTGAAGTCCGCTTATATCAGACAAAACATGGGAGTTATAGTGTGTTCCTTAACTTTTATGATCACAAAATACCATGAGCCAAAGTGAACCATGGTGAGGGTGCTGGTTTCAATGCTTTTGTTAGTTGTCTGTAAGTTTACACAGTATGTAAATGCCTACACTTCTTCAATCAGGTGAAACAGGCGTAAATGATCAGGTGTGACAGGAGCACGTTGCCTGTGAGATATGTAGAAAACATGTGATCGTTGAAAACCAAGCGGTTCAGTAAATGACCCTGGTAAATTGTTTCAGAAAGGCAGTGCGTGGTAGTTTCACAAGCAAGGCTCTAGTATCAATTGCATATGTGGGGAATAGGGGTGAAGTACCACCTCCATAGTGGCACAAGTGCTAGTTAGGTCACGAAAGCACTTTGTACGTTTCCAGCCTTGGCATCACTCAGAGGTGTTCTGGTACGTGTACCTGCTGGGTATTGGCAAGGTTAGCGAAAACCAGTGCTTCTTCCTATGCTGTTAAGTAAATAATGGCAACAAAAGTATGGTGCCTGCAGAGAGAAAACACTAGAAACTGCGTACTTAGCACTTCAGTGGGCACCAAAACTGGACACAAGGACAATTAAAGCACGATAAAGGCCTCTGTGATGCAACACCATGGCTAACACCTCCCAAGTGATCTATACTCCACCATTGACCACCTCCATAGGATCAACCAAGTAATCGAGAAATCTGCTGAGTACAACAAACTTCTCTATATGGCTTTCATAGACTACGAAAAGGCTTTAGACTCAGTAGAGATACCAGCAGTTCTGGAGGCATTATACCATCAAGGAATATGCAATAGCTACGTAAACACAATAGCCAACATCTATAAGGATTCTACGGCCACCCTACTCCTTCTGAGGAAAAGCAGGAAAATCCCAATACAGAAAGGTGTCAGATAAGGAGATACAATTTCTCCAACGCTATTTACTGCATGTTTGGAAGAAACCTTCAAAAGGTTAGACTGGGAAGAGACAGGGCTCAGGATTAACGGCAAATATCTGAGTAACCTGCGATTTTCAGACGACATAGTACTCTTTGGCAATGATGGCGACGAACTGCAAAAGATGACTGAAGAATTAAGCCGAGAAAGCGCTAAGGTAGGATTAAAGATAAACATGCAGAAAACAAAGATAATGCTAAGTGGCACGGCGAAAAAACGTCTATTTAAGATTGAAACCCATACATTAGAAGTCGTAGAAGAATATCTGTACCTAGGACAGCTACTTACAGGAGGACCAACCCATATAAAAGAAATCCACCATAGAATAAACATGGGATGGCACGCATATGGGAGACATTCCCAACTCATGAACGGAAACTTACCACTATCACTCAAGAGGAAACCATATAACTACTGCATCTTTTCAGTACTGACATACGGGGCAGAAACTTGCAGAATTACAAATAAGCTAGAGAGGAAGTTAAGAACCACGTAGCGGGCAATGGAACAAAAAATGATAGGTGTTACACTAAGAGATAGGAAGACAGCCGAGTGAGTCAGAGAACAGACAGGGGTTGCCGACATCATGAACGATATTAAAGGTCCCATGGCACCAAAATTTCAAATGCAAGATGCTTGCGTTAATTGGTTTTCCTGCATATGAAGGCAATCTTGACCGAGTATTAGCGGTGAACGTCGCCTCTAAGTAATTTTCATATGGTTTCAAAGTAAGCGGGAATGCTTATCCGAGCTTCCAGCACCTCGCGACATCGCCACAAGTATGACGTGGTTGGTGGCCGATCTGTGACATTTCACTTTTGAAAGTTGATATTGTGACGTCACAGAGAGACACGGGCGCGCCGCGCTATGGCCTCCGAGATCTGCTGCTGCAGCTGATCGCGGAGGCCATGCCAAAAGCCTATTTTTTTGCTTCCTCTCCGTGTTGGTCGCTGAAGCGTACATTGTACATGCGCTATGATGCAAAGCGAGTGCGGCGAGCAGACGAATTCAGCAACTGGTCTGGCGCTCGCGCTCTCCGCAACGTCAACGAATCTTGAGCTCACGTGATCAGTGCCTGGGCTCACTTCCAACAGCTGCCGTGCTAGCCCCGCGGCTAGTTTCTTGCAGTTTTTGGCGCGAGTTTCGAAGCTTCATTAAAACTGAACAAAATTAACGTTGCTGTGACTAATTAGACTTCACGCTGGAGAATTTCTCACTCCATGCCATGATTACAAGACACTGTTCTATTCATTAGAACATAAAGGTCTCCAACAAAAAAATGGCTGTCATGGGACCTTTAAGAAAAAATGGACATGGGCAGGCCACATGGTGAGGAGGCTAGATAACTGACGGACAGTAGAACGATGGAATGGCTACCAAGATAGGCTAAGTGCAGCCGTGGGCGGCAGACAGTAAAATGGGGGGGGACGAAATTAAATTTGCAGGCATCAAATGGAATCAGCTCGCGCAGGACAGGCAAGGATGGCGAGGATCAGGAGAGGCCTTCGTCCTGCAGTGGACATAAGATAGGCTGATGATGAACAACTTCTATTGTGAATAAGCAGCCAGATTGTGTTCCCTTGGAGCAAAGAAATGAGCACTGTAGATTTCAGGACAATGCAGACTGATAAATAACCAGCAAAAGTACTGAAGTAGCACCCTCACCATGGGGAATTCTGGCACATTATATTTTGCGATCAAAGCAACTGAGAACACAATACATAGCACCCTTGTTTTGCCTGATACAAATGTGCTCCCATCTAAAATATTTTTTTAAATGGGACTGGGGATGTTGAACTTTTTACAATAAAATTTTTTAGAGATCTCATTAATTAACCTATTATTCTTGCATTTCTTGTAGGAAAACTATCATCTGCAGAAGTTGCTTGGAAAACATTGTAATTATATTTTCAACGTTTCTGTGTTTCCAAGATTCTTTTTCCCCAAGTTTCTTTGTGAAATAGAAAATACATTACGGTGCACGAAAGTTACAATCATTGTTAAAAACAAGAGTTCTCTAATGCAGATAGCGGAGGTGTATATTTATTGATTTCATGCCCCAAAATTTTTTCAACTTCACGCTATGACTATGTCACTGTTCTGTATTGTGTGAGGTACCTATGATTTTCAAGGACATCATACAAAGAAAGTCCAACTTGCACCTTCAGCTGAGTACACTGGAGACGCCATGAGCAACAGCACACTTGTGGTTGGAACAGGTCGAAAGGTCACGCCCAGTGCAGCAGGGTTCTTAAGAAAGCATTGTTACACAGGACCATTAAAATTCATATTAACACTGACAGCTCAAATCTCTACACATCTACAGCTGTAGCAAATAAAAAGCATAAAAATGCAGCTCTTTAAGAACACTTTAAAGTAGAAAAAGACACCAGTTGACATTCTAGACAACTCTAGTCAAGACATTCCGACGCCTTCAGATACACAAGAATACATGTGGTTTTCTTAAGTTTGTTCCTAAAATACGAGATTCCTAGACAAGGCACCGGCTCACCCGTGTTGTGTCAGGAGCATGTAGATACGTGTAACAAGTGACACATGCAGCTTGATTTCTAAATGCAAGTTGCAGGCCTTGAAACATGAAAAAATAAGAGCAAGCTGTGCAGCACTCTAACTGGTATACTGACTGTCTAGAAGCAGTATTGGGTCTCAGTAAATTGTTTCACAGTATTTGGACCATCTAAGATTTGTTACTTACTGTCATGGACTTCAAGGTTGACAACCATTATTTAAACAAAAAAATGGAAATCCAAAAATGACATCATAATGCACTGTAACCACAATGATGCATTCCTTTTGTGCTGCGTTTCCCCAACTGTCGCGTCACTTTCTTGTGGTCCCACCTACACTAACTTCCATGTATTATGCACCCACTTGATATGTCACGATCTTTTTATAGTGCTTGCACTAGTGACATTGTGCTTCTTCCTTAGTGCCTCCTTTCACCTCGGCACATCGGTATGAAAATCGTTGCGGAAAGAAAAAAGAAACCTGAGAAAAAAAAAACTGATAAAGAAAGTTCTGCAAATTGTATGAAGTAGATGCGATGTCAGAGCATAAACTTAATAAGGAAAGAATCCTTTAACAAATACATAATGAGAACAATTACATGGATATAGGTGCACAAGCATTAGACACATGAGCATGTGCCAAGGTTATGAAGGCATGAGCAACCCGTAATGTAGAAAGGAAGAATGGAAAGACGTGTCACTCATACATGCATTGCAGATTAGGTATGGGCAGTCCACCTAAACTTACCTAACAGTGTACCCCAGTCAACCAAAAGTCCACCTCAGTTGACCAGAAGTGCACCAAACTCCAGGTGTTAACTCCAATCAAGACGACACTTACGTGAAAATTAAGGTCGCCTTGGGAGTCTTTTTTTTCTCTCCTTTTTTTTTATCAAAGCATCATCATTCTACTGAAGGAACACAAAACTAGGTCGAACGCATAGATCCCGTAAATGTTCCAAGCCGTAAGCACCGAAAGTGAATTAAGAACTTCTAGAACGGTGCTATCCCCGTCACACGCGGTTGCACCCACGACCTAGAGGACGTCGTGGTTGCACCTTCGTTGCAGCGCGTGAGCGAGGGAGGAAGAGAATGGAGGAAGAAAGGAAGCCGCCACGCCAGATCCCATGGCGCAAAGACAGAAACATCAATCAAAGCGAACTAGCCGTAATAGAGGTTTATCGCGTACGAAGCTCCGCTGTCCACCGCTGTCCACGAAGAAGGAGCAGCCGCGACTGAGTTCAAATCACCCAGTCGTCTTTGAAAAAAAAAAAGCGAAAAAGAAAAGATAAAAAAAGGCAGCCCAGGGAATCACTTTTAGGCTCCTACAGACGGATACGTATCTCTGTCCGCGAACTTATCGTAGGATAGCGCCGGATTTTCAAGAAGAGTGTCCTCGTTGTGGCCTCGAGAGTTGCTCGCTAACACACATGCTCTGGCAGTGCCCCGCAAATGTAGGGGCGGACTTAAGTGACGAGGACTCGTGGCGGCGATGTTTACACAGCCCGGACCTGGGTCTGCAACTACTGGCGGTCCGGAGGGCCCGGGCCATCGCGGAGGATATTCATCTTCCGGTGCCGACCTGGGTGGAGCCACCGACTGGTTGAGGGGGTCCAAGGACCTCCTTAAACTAGTCCCTCTGGTCTCACAATAAAGTTCTTTGTATGTATGTATGTCTCTGAGAACTTTGCGTTCTACATATGCAAAAGACGCACACACATGCTGCCACATTAAGAGGTGTTTGTTTACCCTGTACTTTACTCGCACCTACCTTATCGCCAAATAATATAACGATATTTGGACAGACCGTATTTAGACAAAAGTTCAAAGCGCTGACGGCGATACGCACCTGTTTCTGCTCGGTGGTTGCTCCAAGACATGAAATAGCAGACCTTCGTAATCACTAGAACCGGAAAAAACACAAGGAACGAGCACTAAGGGCAAGCAACACTCGAACTGGCGAAAATACATTCGCACTGGAGCAAGAAACCTTCAACGTGACCGCCGAAACGACAGTGAAATACGAAGCACCCATAGTTGCCAGACTGTATACCAGAGACCGTTTTTCTGCACAAATTTTAAACACCCTAAGTACAATACTTGTTTATTGAGAAAAATATTAGTAAAAATAAAATAACTAAGGGACGGTCGAGATACTTATGTTCAAGAGGTCTTACTTTTCAGATGACAACATTGCCAATCACTTAGGCATCACTGGGCGCGGAATTTAAAACGTCGTGTAGGCAACCGATACCAGACTGGAACTGAGATCGGTGCGTTACCTGCAGCAGCGCCTCCTCTATTTAAACACGGCCGCTGGATAAAAACGCACGTGGTGCGGCCTGCGACGTCGCCCGAAACCGGCGTGACGAGCCTAGTTCTACGCTCAAAAGGACAGAAAGTTGAGCGAGTTGGTAACATTCCATAATCAAAAGAAGAGGCGTGCAGGACACGGACACAAGAAGAGAAGTGAACACCACGAACGCCGACTAACAACTGATGCACAGCACAGAGGCAACACTTTTGATTATGTATAGTTCTACGCGCCGCCGCAGCGGCGCTACTGCTACGGGACAAGCGCGCGCGGGAGGAGCCGCTGGTTCTGCATGTTTCGCGCAGCGGCGCGCTGAGAGTTTGCCTTTTACTCACGCAAGACTGTATTTCTTTGCCAAAATAAGATCTCTACGCTGCCTGCAAGAACATGAATACTATACTATACCCAGGAGGTCGGTACGGGCATCGGGCCGCTAATGGACTTGCACGAGCCCGAACCACGCGCGCACTTTTGCCGCAGGTTTCGATGCGTGACCACCGTTCAATATAACTGGCAAGTTCCGTATCGCTTGCTTGAATACTTGCTTCGCTTGATGCGCTTGTTTCCTCATGAAAGAAAAACCTGTTAATATTATTCAAAATTCCTTACAGGCCCATTGAAGGGCATTGAGTAAGGTGGCATCCGTATATACAAAACAGAAAAATGCAAAAATTCAACAAATAACAAAAAATAAAGGGAAAAATATAAAAGAAAGAAACAAGACCGTTTCAATGTGCAGTGGCTCCAGGTAGTGGTGATCAGTTAAATGCTTGTGTGCGACCATGAATTCGCATGAAACTACGCGCGTTGTGAGTGCGTAGAGATGTGCGCAAAGGAGTGAGCGGCAAACTGTGAAATTAGTTACTATAAATCTACGTGTGAAATAAACACAATAGAGCAATGGCGCGGCGTTCTTCTATAGTGGCTGAAATGCAAGATCTTCGTTTTATTAGACATTCTTACAAATGCGTGCATACAACTTACTGGATTGGCCAAATCATGTTCTTATATAGTGTTTTAGTTCCAGCGTCTTATAAATATCAGCCAGACATCTACAACTAAATGAACATTCAACCGCTTTGTAGACGCGCGTTTGCATTTCTATGTAAGTACGGAACTAGTTCGGATTGGCTGATTGAAAAAAAAAAAGTCGATCGAAGGCGGTGTCAGGCTCATTCCTTTATTTAGAAGTTACAACATGTACATCCACGGAAAGGCGACTCGTTGCATCAAAGTCGCAGCACCTTCCGTAACAGAGGCTCGTAAGCGAGTTTGAACCGCTGAACAGTTGCGTTCAGGTCTCCGGCCCTGTTTTCCGCAACAGTTTGCTCAGAGACACCTTACAGGTCTCCTTGGTGGCTTTTTTCACCCCTGTCACACGACAGTTCACGACATATCACACAAATTGGTAGAAGTGTTGATGCCAAGCGCACGAACTGCCGTCGGAACAGCCGTTGGAAGCAATAGCTTGAGCTTCGTGGACTTCTTATAGCCACCGTCAGCAAAGCGACGTGACACCAGCGACCTGTCATTTGACCCGCACACGCTTGCTTTTCCAGTTATTCCCTGTCGAGAAATGTTTTTTATTCATACTTTACGGCGATCTACGTCGCGCGGAAATTCGTGGTACCGGATCTGGGTCTTTCATTGCGCTTGTGCCACACAGCGGCGCGCAACAGTTGCGCGCCATAATGCCGTGCACAACCAAAATTATAGGAGGCAATGGCACAATACGTGAAGCACCTCGACACGTTGCAGTCACAGGGCGTGCGAGCAAGGTGCAGAATTTCGTCGACACACACAGAAAACTCGTCCCGTACTGGTTCGCGGAACGGCCCGCGCGGCGAGAGGCGGGAGAGTTGTCCCGTAGCAGTGGCGCCCCTTCCGAAAAAGCGGCGAAAACTGTCAACTTTCGCTTCACAGCTCCGCTTTTGTTCGCCGCGCGACGTAGCAGGCCGCACCTCGTGCGTTGCTAATCGAGCGGCCGTGATTTAAAATAGAGGAGGCGCTGCCTGCAGACAGTGGCGTACCGAAGAGGGGGGGGGGGGTGTAACCCCCCCTGAGGCCTAAAACCCCTTGATGTTGGAAAGTAGCGCCACTCTTTGAACCACGCCGCGACACCCTCTCCGGAGCTGTCAACATGCTCGCTTTCTCCCCCACGTTCCACCCAAAAAACGCGGGTTCGATCCCGGCCGCGGCGGTCGCATTTGGATGGAGGCGAAAATGCCAGAGGCCCGTGTACTGTGCGTTGTCAGTGCACGTTAAAGAACCCCAGGTAGTCTAAATTTCCGGAGCCCTCCACTACGGCCTTTCCTCTCTATCTCTTTCACTCCCTTTCCCCTACCCCCACGGACGCTTAGCCGTGCTCCCTACATGGGCTGCAGAAATTAGCGTCCTTTCCTAACCGAACAACGATCATCAATCCCCCACGTTCGCGGAGCCATGGAGCCAGCGCATCCGCAAAGCTGAGTGGCTGCGGCGCCGCGGCGCGCAATCAGGTGACCTTGGCGTCACGAAAGCGACGCACAACGAAAGCGACGCACGGTGGTCGCCCTGCGGCGTTTCGCAAGTGTTTCCGCCTTTCTGTAGTGGTGTGAACTTCGTTTGCTGTGGAAGTCTCTTGCTTCCATTCGTTTCAATGCATCAGTAAGCCAGAGAAAGGGCTAGCATGATTTTCGATCCCCCTAGGACAACTGAATGTTGTGCGCCGGAAGCAGTAGCTCCAAAACGTCGGGGAAAAGGATGTGCCCCTTCTAAGCAGACAGTTCCGTGCGAGTTGACTGTTAGTTTAAGCCGCATGGAAATTTCAATGTACCTTGCATACCCGGACTCTTCGTTCAGTACAGTAGAGAACGCGTGCACAGATACCACCACGCGCAAATTCATGCACACATAGATACACACATACACACAGCTATACACACATGCTATATGTTTTGTTGACTTCGTGCACTGGACCGTGTTCTCGTGCGTGCGCTAGTTTTCAAATGATGTAATTCATGAGTGCCTGTAGCGCCTGCTTCGTAACTGTGCGTGTGTGTGCGCGCGTGTCTGTGCGTGCGCATATGTATGTCTGAGCTTGTGATAGCGTGTGTGAACGCGTCTGTATGTGTCCGCGTGTTCGCGCACGTCATGTGTGCATTTATATGTGCGTGTGTTTGTGTGTGCATGTTCGCATGTATGTGTCCGTGCGTGCGCGTCGGCGCGTGTATAATGTATGTATGCACGTATGTATGTATGCTTTTATTGTATATGTATGTGTGTATATGCAGTGTGCGTATGTGTGTATCTATGTATGCATGAATTTGCGCGTGGTGGTATCTGTGCACGTGTGTATGTATGTATCTATGTGCGAGCATGTGTATGTATGTGCTTGTCGCATGTGTGCCGATATATGCGCATGTGTCCTGATATAGCCACTGGTAGGTGCTCATTTTTTCGGCGCGCTCTCGCTTGTTCTAACCGAAGCGTCCCGAAATAAAAATATTTGTCACGAAGTTATACTGGAAGCATACTATCCTCACGCCAGTCTCACCAAGGGAGAAATTCTACTTGGCGCTTCAAAGGGCCGAATAAACAAGCGCGTCCACTATTTCTCAATGCGGTTGCAACGCGCCACTGGAGGGTTCCGCGTGCCGTGCGCACCGCTCCGGCGCGGGGAGTGAAGAAATCCGAGGAGGATTGAGGAGTAAAGCGCGCGTGTGGTGGAGAGTGTCGCTACTTTCAAGATCAAGGGGCGTTACTGAGGCCGACTTAATCCCCCTTTCCCTCCCTAACTGCTCCTATGTCCTAGAAGAATGTGGCGCTAATGTTTCTGCAAAACGCCGAAAAATTAATAAAATAATCATCATTGATTTTACTCTTATTTGGAATTTTATTTGCTTTACGATTCCTCCATTTGAAGCAAGGAAATTACGTACTGCGCAAGGTGCCCGCTCTCCCCCCACCCCTTCTCTACACACGCTACAACGATGTAATTGCATGCCCTTCGTGAAAATTTGAAACCCCCTGACAAAAATCCTAGGTGTGCAGGAAATCCTGCAGGGAACGTAATTTGAACCGTGCAGGCATAACGACAATGCTAATAATTATGTTAAAGCACATATGTCTAACGAATGAAAATTATTGGTCGTTATAGAGAGCGCGTACAGGTGAACTTTCGGAGTAGTGATAATGCCGATATAGTTATACAGTGAGCTCCCGCTAAAACTAACTCGGTTAAGACGAATTCCCGGATATAACAAACATAGGTATGTTAGTTTGGTTTCCCATAGACCCAATGCTTTAAAGGGCCCCTAAACCACCCCCGACATTTTTTTGAATATTTCAAGTTAGCACGCGCATCAAGTTGAAAATGCCGTCACGATGAACGATGTCAAACGCGGCAGCGCTACGCGCCGCGGGCGCGCCACAAACTCGAAAAACAATCCCGTGCGCCTCTCCGGCCAGTTCCGACATGCCAAAGTTAGCCGTGACGACATTGTGGTTTTTGCTGACGTCAAAAGAGTCCGAGCTCCGCTTATTGGTCGAAGGAGGACGTCGACTTCCGGTTAGTCTGCTAGAAAATGCATGCGCTCCCTGCCTGTTTGTTTTCCTCGTCGTGTGTCGTTCGTGTGGTGTTCGCGTGTGAATTCGTAAATGCGCTACGCTACCCAAGTGCAAGTGAGGTACAGCCGACTAGAAACTGCAGCAACTCTCAGAACACGACGAATAGCGCTAACAGAGAGCGTTGGCACAGCACCAACGAGACATTTGCGCGAACGCGGGAGCCCGGCGGAGGCAAGTCAACCGGATGCGCGTCATCGGCGATGTATGTCACGTGACATTCGGAGGAGCACTCGGCGAGGAGGTGGCACTGGCAAGCGGCCGGCGGGCGCAGGAGAGAGTGAAACAAGCAAGCGCCGCGTTTTAATAATCAAACGGGTGTAACTCGGCTATTTCGGCACCGTTTCGAAAAATTCTTGCGGCTACGTGTTCCTTGCGGACACCGGCACAAAAGGAACACCACAACTAAATTTCGACCTCTTGGTGGTTTAGGGGCCCTTTAAGACCAATGTCTTGAGACGAACCCCCTCACAGGTAACCTTCTGTTAAGGGTAACTTTCACAGTGCTGTGGAGAGCCCCCTCCACCCCCCTCCTCCAGCAGGGGGCCCCAAGGGCTAGGCACCTGCGTTCTTGTGTTGTCTCCCCACCACTGCATAAGCGATTCTCACCTTCGCTCCCAGCAGTTTATGTAGATGCGGCAGAATACTTCCATCGTCCTGCCTTCGCAGTGGCAGTCACAGATAATGCCCATAAACTCCTTAGTTGCGCCACATTTGACCGTGTGGCTCAACCTATTGAGGCTGAAGAAGCCGCCATTGCCCTTGCAATTGCTCATACTCGGGCCGAATATATATTTTCAGATTCAAAAACGGCAATTCGCAACTAGGCTATGCGCCGCATTCACGCACCCGCTTACCGTATCCTGCAATCAATTCCTTCTCCTCAACGTTTAATATCCCTCCTAAGGGTTCCAGCGCACTGTGGACACCCAGGGAATGCGGCCGCTCACGAACAAGCCCGAGCACTCGTCAACCGGGCAGTGGACGGCCTACCTTCCTTTCGCAGTGCGCGGGAACACCTACTAACCTATCATGAAATTACCCTGCATTATCGCAATTCCCGCCTGCAATACCCGTCGCCTCATAAACGTCTGAACAAGACCGAGCAAATAGTTTGGCGCCGACTGCAAACTAACACTTTGCAGTCTCATTTAATCAACGCCAAAATTCATCCTGGCGACACCTCGCCAAACTGCCGTCTCTGCCCAAGTCCGAGAGCTGATTTCGACCACATTTATCGAAATTGCCCCAACAAACCAACTCCTCCTTTTGAAGGGGCTGAGCGACAGGAGCGATGGGAGGCTGCTCTGCGCAGCTCACGTCCGGATGACCAACTCCGGATTGTGCGCTGGGCCATAGAGGCCGCCGAGGCTCAAGGACCTTTCGGCCACCTAGTGCGGCCTGAGGGCCCACCGTTTTCCTTTTCCCGTTACCCTCCCTATCCCGCCCTCACTTGACCTAGTGTCAATAAAGTTGTTTCCTCCTCCTCCTCCCCACCAAGGAGAGTATAAAAGAACCAAAGACTAAGTAAACAAAACCACTTAGATGCCAGCAATAAAACTGTTAGCTGAAGAGACAACAAAATGGCCCAAGAAGGGTTCCCCTAGCACTTGTGGTCCCCAGCAATAAAACTCTGTTACAGAGTTTTATTGTTGGGGACAACAAGTGCTAGGGGCAACCTGCCTTCTTTGGCCCTTTTGTTGTATCCTCACCTGGGGTTCTTTTGTTGCCTCCCACCCCCTGTTCAGTGCCTACAGGGATAGTACAAAGGAACTCAAGGCAAAATAATCCAAGAGGGCTTACACTAAGACTCTGGGTACTTGAATAAAGTTGCCCCCCTCCTAGCTCCCGCCCCCAACTAGTAGAGCAGTGGTAAAGTAAAGCAGAAGAAAACAAAAAATTACACCATCGCCCGCTAAAGGGGACCATGAGGCGATGCGAAGCAGCACTGGGGGTGCACACCGCGTTTTCACCGGTTCGACTAGGTGTCGCGTTTGCATCGATTTGACGCTAGCAGAAGCTACCTGCGTCAGCGTTGTCTCTTGCGGGCGAGGGCGCGTTCTCGTTCCTTGCGAGCTGGTAAAGCGTTCATCGAAGAAAGAGCGTTTCCATAGTCAACGCGCGCCGTTCGGAGAGGAGGAATGCCGAGTGGAGAGGAAATGAGACAAGGAGAGGAGTGGGAGGAGGATGCGCATGCGCAGTGCGGGTGTGGACGCCGACGCCGCGGGATAGAAGCGAGAACGCAGGAGAAGCGCAAGCAGGTGGTAGGAGAGAAGTGGAGAGAGTAACGCGCAGCTGTTGGAGAGAGGGAAGGAGGAGAGTTGCGCATGCGCAGTGTGAGTGCGGACGCCGACGCCGCGGGACATGCCACCGCTAAGAAATGCTTCGCATTTAATAAAAGGGATGACGGGGCCTCCCACAAAGGGGCAAGAAAAAGGGGGGCAGATATAAAAAAGTGAATGCTGCTTTTTATCCACAACAGCAGAGTGTACACATTAGACCTTTTGGCTGATGAGCACCTCCTGGGGCAAGTGCAGGAAAACTGCCCTGAAGAAAGACAGGCCTAGTTTCTAGTCTGGGCAGTAAAGTGTCCTTGTGGACATGAATGCGCATGTGAGTATCCTCAAAGATGCGCCACAATGCTTAACACATTGACTGGCCGGACTACTGACATACTCACTGAAGAAGTGCTTTCGAAGAACACGGGAGGCAGCTTATGCCTGCTTAAGTTCTCTAATGAACAACCTTTCCCAGCAGCAGGGAGATACTGGAGGATACTTAAAATCTTTAGACACAATGTTATTTATGACTGCTTGCCAGTTCTTGAAGACAGTTTTCAAGTTGGGTAAAAATATGGTTTCATTTGTAATTTTTTCCCAATTGCAAGTCCACTTGATTGACTTTGTAATGTAAGATGCTTGGATCCACCTGGGCAAGTGAACAATCCATTCGTGGAGGCACTTCTGATAAGACGAACTTCTGATAAAGCGGTGTTCACACGGGGGATTTCTCCGTGGGGGATAAAGGTGGAGCCAAGTGACGTCAGCCGGCGGGGAGAAGTCCCCGAGCAGTCATGGGCACGTTACCAGTAAAAAGTAACAGTTACCGAAGCCAGAAAAGTAACTATGTTACAGTTACAGTTACTCACCTTCCAAAAGTAACTTGTTACAGTTACAGTTACTGCTAAAAAGTAACGTCGTTACTTTTCCGTTACTATACAAGATTAATATACCACAAACGAAATTATGTATAGTTCTTTCAACGGAAACGTATAAAGGCGTGCTGTTAGTCGAAGTTGCTCGTAGGAAAGCGCCAGATAAAGGAATGGAATGGGGCTCACTCAAAAGCCCAACACCAGCAATCGTTGCGTACGCCTCATTTACTGCAAGAACTTTTTTTATTGATTGTCGGGAATTTATTTACAGAAAAAAAAGGGACATCCCACGTGCAGTGGGAATCAACGAAATGCGAAGCATGCATCAGAAACGTAACATGGAACTGCATTGTTTTCTCGCTATACCGATTTTGGTACATATGAGGTTAACGAAACGGCCACAAGAGCACCAAGACTGTGGTATGTACACCATGCCGCTTATGACACGCATGTCATGATTGTAATATTATGGCCTGTCATTTACGTTTGTCATGCAGTCGTGCAACGTGCCATAGCAATTTTGGTGTACATCCCATTAATGAAACGCGTGGTATGTAAATCATGCCGCTCATAACATGCATGTCACGATTTTCATGTTCTTAGGACGTGTCACCTATGGTCGTTATACATTGTTGTCTCGCCATACCAATTTTGGTATGTATCAAGTTAACGAAGCGGCCGCAAGAGCACCAAGACCGTGGCACGTAAATCATGCCGCTTATGATATGCCTATTATGATTCTTATGTTATGACCTGTCATTTACGTTCGTCATGCAGTCATGTTGTGCCATACAAATTTTAGCATTATCCCATTAACGAAAAGGCCAGGAGAGCACCAAGACCGTGGCACGTATATCATGCCGCTCATAAAATGCACGTCATTATTTTCATGTTATGAACTGTCATTTATGTTCGTCATGCAGTCATGTTGTTGCATAACAATTTTCGTATACATCCCATTAACAAAACGGCCAGGAGAGCGCAAAGTTATAGGCGGCTAGATAGATGGATACGCTCAAAGTCGCCGAAGTTCGCCAAGAAATGCTTCGCATTTAATACGTTGGGACAGCCTGGTGCCGAGAAGGACTGCTGCACGCTCGTAAATGGAATCGGAGCTCATCCTAAGACGCGAGAAAGAGGCCAGGCCCCTTCGAGCCATTGCTGCCGGCACTTTGGGAAGTGCTTTTTGGAAGTACCGCCGCTTTGAGAACTGAACGTGTGCTAGGCATTGAAAAGCGTTTATTTCTAGGTGGTTTCCGCGCGGGTGGCCATGAAGAAATGGATGGCCACGTAAAAAAAAAATAGGGATGCTGCATCGGCCTCTGGACAACAGTGAGCTTTGTCACCTAGTCCGACCATACTGCGGTGTTGCGCACCTTTCTCTGCATGGGGGCGGGGATAAGAACCCTTCCCCGCCTTTTTTGTCACCGACTGGCGGAGCTTTGCTTGCGTTCATAGGAAAAAATTCTTCATTTCCGCGCTGGGAACGCACATCAAAAAAAAAAAAAAAAAAAAGCAGAGATGTACGTGTCCTGCACAGCATCGCGATACAAACGATACATCGTAAAAACATTCCACTAGTGAGATACAAATACATTTTGCAAATTTACCTAGATACAGAGGTACACATAGTCATAAATATTTAAGAGAAACATCGGCATAGTCTTGTATCGCGATACTGCCGAGCCCTGCTTTTAAGAAGTGTTGGTGCTGGATATTTTTCTAAAGGAAGTAACTGTAACGGTACTTACAGTTACAGTTACCGGGTAAAAAGTAACAGTGTTACAGTTACAAGTTCCTCTACATTAAAAGTAACTAGTTACAGTTATAAGTTACTGAAAAAAGTAACTAGTTACCGGTAACGCGTTACTAGTAACTAGTTAGTGCCCAAGACTGTCCCCGAACAAGTCTCTCGCTCACACGGGCAAAGCAACCGGCGGGGGAGGCCAGTGTTACCAGACTACTGCTGTGCCGGTACTCACGGCACCACGCTTCGCAACAGCACGCTTCGAGAGCACAGAAATCAGTGACGAGTGTGCGGTCAAACGAAATGGAAATGGGCATAAACACTCGGATTTTGTCTATTGGGCCTAAGAGGAACGGCCAATCGTGTAAACAGGCTTTTAACACGTGCACTGCTGCCTTTCGCAGAATGTCTCATTCACAAGTTTTGCGCAACAAATGTAGACGCGGCTCTCGCCAGCAGAAGTTCCCGTGTTTTTCTAGCTTCACAGAAGTCGTCGCGCAGGGGCATTTTTGCCGAAGTTGTTGGCACCCGCTCTTTCTTTTGTTCTCTCTAATGACAAAATTGTACACAGCTTTTTCGAAAATTCAATTAAGCATTCTTCCATGTTGGTCGGATTTCTGCAAGTACAGTGTTTTGTTCTTGTTTTTTGTTTCACGAGCCTCGGACGAGGATGGAAGCAATCTGGCCGCTTGATATCGGACAGTGAAGTGTACGAGCCGTCCATTAAAATTTTGGAGTGCGAAGAATTTAATGCAGACTGCTGCTGTCTTAATCAGGCAGGATCAATCAGCAGTTTAGCAATCCCACGCCTCCCAACCCCCTGAAATAAAGAAACAAAATTCCGTTCTCTCAGCCGCAAATAAAACTGAGGCATCAAAAAATAATTAAAGAAAGGTTTTTGCAGTCCGTGTAAACACCTTTTTAAAATATGAAGTATATACATAGCGTCGGCGAGTCGGCACCAGTGTATATATACTAAGTTTGTGTTCAATGGCGATCATTTTTCTCGCCTTTAGCAGCAAAATATTTCTTCTTCACAACGCTGAAGTAGCCTATCACGAGGGGATCTTTCTAAATGAGAGTCGTGCAGTTTGCGGGAGAAAACGGCACTCTAGCAGGCATCTGCCCAATTCTTTCGGAGAAATTTCCGATTGCTTTTCACCATCAATACGGCACAAAAAGCACGCGATGCCTCCTTTAAATCTTTCAAACAAAACGGGCGAGGTCCACATGCTTATCGAATTCATCATTTCGAAATAAATAAATAAATAAATAAATAATAATAAATAAATAAATAACATAAATAAATGGCGAAGTCAAACAGTCGTGGTATGGCTCCGTAACCTGCTGGTAAGTTATCTTCGGACGTGGTGTACACTTCCACGAGTAAAAAAAAATAAAAATGTCCATCGTCGGTCAGTTTCGTCAACGCGGTGCCCGCAAGCGGAACGCATATTTGGAAAGGTCGCCATGACCGGGTCCACGCTGCAGCTATGGCCAGCGTATTGTTGCCAAGCGCCAGCTCAATATTCCACCGTCTCCCCCGCCAAGAGGGGAGCGTTTGTTCCACTCGGTCAAAAGGTCCCCGTCTCATAAAACCGTGACGTTGTTGTCACGTGATACGCAATCCCCCCTTCCACGGCTGGGAGAAATCCCCCGTGTGAACGCCGTCCGTCGTGTATCCACACGACGGACGGCTCCGCGGATATCTCTTCCGCGGACGATCGTTCCGCCGCCCGTCCGGCTGCGAAGCGCATCCACACGGCGGACGAAGCGAGTAGATGGACGCGCCGGAAAAAAATAAACATGGCGGCACTGTCTGAAGCGAGAGCTGCCCGCTTCGAATCTTTAAGCTCTTCGTCGCGCATTCCGCGGGGTGTTAGTCCCAAACTGACGCTTGTATTTGCTTTAGGTTTGTGTCCGAAAGCTTCGCCGGCAACGTATTCATGATGATTTGGCACCGTTTCCAAGGACCGTACTAGTTTTGTCAAAGCTGTAGGCTTAGCGAATGCCTCTATTGGCAGAACATGAGCTCGGTGATCTACGTAGCCCGAGTGCAACCAAATCTCAGAGGCCATAATAGTGTACGAATGTTTGCTTGTTTCTTTTCTCTATAGATGGCGCGAACAGTATGAAAGTCGATAACACATTCATTGTTAGCAAATGTATCGGAGGATTTTATGTTTTCGTCTTTGTGGCAAAGTTATTTTAAGTTCAAACCAAACGAGAAAAATAAAGCAGTGCTTGTTGCCAGACCTACAATGGCATTCTCGGCTAAATCTGCTGTGTTAGTCCGCGCGAATCCCAATGCGAAAAAGAGCTTGGCATTTTCCGTCCGCGAGGTCCGCGGCCGCGGCACGGACGGCACAGAACCGTGACGTCGGGTCACGTGATGCGCCGTCCGCCGCGGAAAAGACGGATTTAGTCCGTCGTGTGGATACACGCTTAAGGGGAACAAATGGTCCCCTCGAGTTCGTCGTAAAGGGAGTCTACTGTATTTGGAAACAAATGAGTACGACATATATATTCCTCATATCTTCAGAGAACATCTGTGATAGGATGGGATTTTAAATGGGCGATGAAATAGTAAATATCATACTAATAATAAAAACGTAATAAAATAATCAAAATAAAGATCATAAAACAAATGACGACGGCAGATTTTTTAGAAGACAAGAAAGACTTCCGCTGAAGATACTTCTGACGGAGTATATGAGGATTATACTGCAAGGGTGCTTTGATGCCCTGTCTCATAGTTTATAATTGCTTAATCTTTTGTCTGAAATTTATTTTGCCTAAGATTTAAACTGGGGCATTAATGTATCCATGCGAGCGGTCCAAGGTTGTTTGGCGCACTTTAATAAATGCCCTATATGCACGGCGTGCCCGTCGCTGGGATTTCATGTCACCTGAGACCGCAGGTTTCTCGGGCGTCTTGTAGACGCCCGAATCCTGAGG
>JABSTT010002788.1:0-35141 GCA_013339685.2 Hyalomma asiaticum
ACATTCGTCAAGGCCATCTACACGTGTCTACGAAAAGCATCGTTACTCAGGTAATGACAGTATAGCATCTGTCAATGGAATACTCTATTCATTTCAAATGTGAGTGGTGAAAGAAGCGCGGAGCCGAACCTTGTGTCCAGGCTTACTGGCACCATGCATTAAAACCTCGTTACAACGAACTAGCATCGGAACCATGAATTAGTTTGTTATAAACTGGTGTTCGTTGTAGGAGTATATATAAGAATCGGCGCTTAGAAACTGCCGGCCTTACTAGCGCAAGTTCGTTAGATACAAGAACGAATCAAACTAACTGTAAACAAAGTGATCCTTCCCTCTTTTCTTATGGCAGTTCAGAGTAAATAAACCGGGGACATGAGAAGGTGAAATTATAAAGAAATGTTGGTTCGACTAAACATGGCTGCGCTTACATTTACTTAAGGAAGGATGTAACCTACATCTAGTGGCTTTCATTGCCCTGCTCAAGATTAACATTTGCGCGGGAAAGTGTCGGGACGTAGGCGGCTACACAGACAGATGGATAGATACTTTCAAAATGGCTGAAGTTCGCCAAAAATGATTAGCATTCAAAAGCGGTACTAATATATTTATTGCTTGTACTAATATACTAATGTGATATACTTAATGTGCGATGAGGGAATTTCGCATTTTTAAAAGAACGAAGAAGAAACGAGAAATGAAGCTGAACTTGTAGAAGGTAAGCATATTGTTGCAAACTTTAGGTAACCACGTTGAAATATTGAATGTGGGCTACGTCTTAAGCATAGGACTTTAGTTTATAGGGCTGCGTGTAGTAATCAAACTTGCACGTTTGTGTAAACCACGGTCAGCTTCAAGGCTGCTAAGGACGCTCACTTCCTGCATCGTTTCAGATACTGTTTGACAATAAGAGACGAGCCGTCGGTGTGCAGTTCATCAAGGACGGCAACGTACGAACGTGTCTGCTGGTCGAGAGGTGATCTTGTCTGCGGGTGCCATCAATACTCCCAAGCTGCTCATGCTCTCCGGAATCGGGCCTGCCGAGGAACTAGAGAAGCACAAGGTAATGTTTTTCGGGTTTTTCCAAGAACAAAACGTAGTTGTGTTTCAAAAAAGGGTAATTATACTTAGGCGCTAGAAAGATTATAAACTGATTCCCAGAGAAGCTGTGCATGGCAGGGGGCTGTAGAATGTTAGGTGGGCAGATGAGATTGAAAAGGTATCCGGGGAAAACATCTCCGCAGTAGGAACGGACGGGGTTAACGTGTGGGACAGGAGTTTGCCCCGCGTGGGCGTAGACAGGTTGAAGCAGAGGATGGTGATTCTTCCCGGTGAAATTCAGCACAAAGAATCCTGACCAACCAGAGATAAGATTATTGTAAAGGAACGTATTCCAGCTACGCCCAGCCGAGGTTTAATGATGATGGAATGTGCCGTAAAAGTTGCCGACACCAAGGAGGGCTGGTGCGGCTACTTTCAGGTGGTATCGCTGCTTGTAATCGCATTTTGACTTGTCTGTACTCTCTCTTAACACCTCTTAAGGGAATGACTGCGATAGGAAGGGGCTGAAGAAAAGCTGCGAATTTTAGAAAGTTTGGTAGTTGGTAGTAGGCACCCACCGTCAAAGAAGGCCAAGCTTGAAAGGACACACACAGGACAAAGGAACTAGGCAACATGGTTGCCAACTTTTGTGCTACCCGGTTCTATGCTCTCGCGTGCTTGTTTGCACGCTTGTCATGCTTTATAGTTCGACAATGAACGCGCGCACAATTAGTCGCCAGTGGGTCCCGAGTGTCTGTGTATCGCACCAAGTATACAGGGAGACTTTCTGCGCAGGTACCAGCATTATATGGTGCAGACATCTTGTTTAGTGAAGCAAGAAAAAAATTTACCTAGCTTCACTGCATTAAAGTTTTCCATGTGCGACATCAGCGCCAGAATGCGCAGCCTGGCGGACAGAAGAATCAAATCTGGGCAGACTGTGGTCGGACGCGACGCGAACGCCGGAGGCAAAAGCGACGCACGCGTCTCGAAATCTATAGCAGCAGTTCTACACCGCGCGTCCCACTTTGTTTTGTTTTGTTTCCTTTGAGACGCGCGCTCCAAACCTGCAGCAAACTGTTGCAGAGGGAGACGCGAGCGTGCGTGTGGTTTTCTTCGTAGCACTCCCGAAAAGCAGCGAAGAGACGCGCGCGTCGCTGTCGCCTTGGCTTCCATCATGCGCGCGCTACGGGCGGTGAACGCGCGCGCGTCTCATGTGTGCACCCCAAGCGGCCAATGTCAGTGACATTGAGCCGTCCGACGAGAGCTATGTAGCGCCCTCTGGTCAGTGGACGGAGCCATAGTGCACGTTGGAACGTATTACTTCGCGGACGAGTCTGTCAGGAGTCGTTCATGAAAATGTGATGGTAACAGACACAAAGGAAGGTAGTGTAATAACGTTTAAACAACGACGCAGACTTAGCAAACAGTTATGGCAAGCTCCCTGAGAAAGGAGGAAGAGGTCGGAAGAACCAGTCGCATGGACATACATGTCAACACGTTTATACAAAAGAAAAACAAAATAAATTGGAGGACGCTTAAGCGTCGCCATTAACAGTGGGGCACCGTAGCGCGCCATTGGTCCCCGTTCGCATCACCTTCTCAAAGAGAATTAGCTCCCTCTCTATAAAATGCTGGAATTATTTCAGTTTCCTCGTAACAGAATTACGCTTTCTCGCACATTAAAATTATTGTTCGAGTTATGATGTGTGTAGGTTTTGGTGAAATCGTAGTTTGCTATTTTTCTGAGTTATTTACCTTTGAGAATTTCATTTCTTTCCACTAAAGTACCTGAGTCATAGCGGAGGACTGCATGGTCGGGTGCTCCGGGTTGCCATGGTAGTTTGAAATTACTATTTCTGCCATCGACACCTACCCCGACAGAAACGCCGACATCGACGCAGAATTTTCTGAGACGCGAGCTCATTAGTGCTGACGCGTTAAAAGAAGCACGGTATCGGAAGCGCGTGGGTAATGTCCTTAGTCCAGGGCTCCACTGGTTTGAGCGGTTCACCGCGCATGGTCGAGGACTGTTAGCGGTGTCTACCGGTCCTTCGCTGGCGACCAGGTTCGCACTACTTCCCTGCCCGGATTCATTTTTTTCTTCAATTGGTTACAGCGCAACATACACGAGGACAATAGAAGGAACTGAACAACACGGCGCTGTCAGCGCCGTGTTGGTTCGTTTTCCTTCTATTGTCCCTCGTGTATGTTGCGCTGTAACCAATTGAGGAAAAAAATGAATCCCAACCAACTGGCCCAACTTGCCGTGTTCCCTCCCGGAAATGTTTACCGGAAAGTTTCGGAGTCTTAGTCTTCGGTGGCATGTTCTGACAATGCAATGTATTGTGGGCGACGTTTGACGAGCTCCCGCACCACGGACAGCGACCACTGTGGTGTGCATTCTGGAGTGAATGGAATGTACCTGGTTCCATGGCACCCACGCCACCTATGCACTCCCATTTGTTCCTGTTGCAGCCAACTACATTACCGTCCCCCTCACCTCCCACTCCCCCGCCCCTTTCCAACTGGAGCGGCTCAAGGACCGTGCTGTATGATAGAAACTATCACGTCGTGTAAGTCCTGTTGCTTGAAGCATACAGCCATAGCGTTTGAACATGCTCATATAGGCAACAGTTACGCGGTATGTCAGGCGATCCCTACAGCAGGACAGAACGTAAACCTTTGCGTATTTATGCAATAGCGCTCCCACAAGACGTTGGATTCTGCTAACTGTAGGTTCTGTTGCAGAACTTCGGTCGTCGTAAGTCATTTTCTGCAGGTAAGCTAAGCAGTGCTCGATAACTCATCGTTCAAGAAAGTGTTGGTGGAAAGCTCGCTTGAACACAAATTTTCAGATTCGACCAACTGGTCGACCTACCGGTAGGACGGGGTCTCCAAGACCACGTGGTTTTTTGGGCCTGGTGGTCGACGACGGATAAAGATTACATAGCCTGAGTGACCTGCAGAAGAGCGAAGCATTATACAAGATTAACCAGACAGGTAAATATAAAGGAAGAGCTTCCTGTACCCTGAAGTAGGATTCATCTGACAGTCATTATGAGTAGTTAGGTTTTCATGCGGTATTTGCATGGTGCGTTTACGAACACGCATGTCGTCCCCATGTTTATCAAACAATTAATGTAGACGATGGCTGGAGGCTGATTCCATAAAGACGATATAATTCCTCGAACTTATGTCAAAACACAAACTAGACCAGCATGCAACTATGTATATCGTATATATATTATATATATATATATATAATATATTAAATTATATGTATATATATATATAATATATATGGATGCACGGAACACACTCGATGTAAGCACATACACGCAAGCTTATGACACATAGGGGTCCTTACGGTAGGCAACTTGTAAAGGTTGTTCGTGCGGGAGCTTTGCAATCAGTAAAATGTTTAGAAGAAATATATATTGAGCGCGCCATTTGAATGTTCCATAAATAGAAGGTTTGCGCGCAAAAAAAATTGCGACTGGGGACAAAGAAGCGACAAGTAAAAGCAAAAAGAAGTGCCTGACACGTCACTGCATTCGTCTGAGGCTGTCAGCTTCTACGCAAACGTTTTCTTTCATTATTTAAAGTATGTCGGGATTTGTACAATTATAAACAGTACTCACGTCTCCGCAAGGCTTGTCTCACATGATCACAAAACGGTGCGAATTCGTCGCGGACGTTATTCCACTGCACGAACCAGGGACATTGCAGTCCGGTTTCAAATGCAGCTGAAGATAGCCTGCTCTTCTTTCAACCAGACGACGTAAGCAAGGAGCAATCACGTCGGTTCACATTTTCTTTAGCGTTCTTGAAGCAAAATTCACTCAGGTACTTCACTTGTCGAACTCAAAACGAACAAATAAAGCAATAACGAATGCTAGTTCCGCCTCCATCGACGTAACTGGTGCACCCTGTGACGTCATTTTTTTGAAAGAAGGGCCAGTGGTTCCCGGCTGTATTTGAAAACCAAGCTGTTTAATTCTCTGGTTGTTCGCAGTGCCATAAAACTGTGCCACATGTTCCTGAGAGCCTACACAACGGATTAGTAACGCCTTCTGACCATGTTTCAAAATTGTTGCAGATGCTCCTTGCCACATACACTCCCGTACAGCTTCCCTTAGTACTAATGTCCACCTAACATGCACACAGAGCTCAATCGCATAAAGCGAGTGTAATAATGAAGAGTACAATGACGAACCACGTTGTAAAGAAAATCGCAAGATCATATCCTTTATGGCCAGACAATAAATGAATCGTTGCATTGCAAAGGGCAGCTTTAAAGACGCCCATCGGTGATGGCCAGGGACAGCAAATTTTGAATTCTCATGAGGTCCGCGTCTTTTCGCTAGCACGTCAGATCAGGACGCCTTCTCCACAATTCAGGGCTGTTTACGCTGCCGGGAGCCCTCGAAGCACTGATCTTCACGGACAGCGGTGTCGACAAGCGGCGCAAACTCAAGGTTGATCCTGACATAGAAGTGCAGCTGTTAGCCTTATTTCCAGATTCCAGGATCAGCCGATCACCGTACGTTTCCGAAGAAGTAAGCACTTCGAATTTTCGTCTCATTGTTGTTTATGATTGTAGGGGGTGTACTTTATAGAAAGGAGATTTGTGATGAAAACATTACAAAAGAGCACTGCGCTCAAGGATATCACTTTCTTCGCAGCGTCAGCTGTTATGGGTTGATATGGGCTGTTTCCAATGCCGGTAATAGGTGGCGATGGCGTCGCCTTTGGTGTTCCTATCTATAATGTTGCGGTAAAAGAGGTTAAGTCGGGGATTGTTTTACCTGAGTATATTTCAAGTGTTAGAATAAATGCGTGTTCACCGAGCCTCGATCGACGTGCGTCTCGGCGAAAATACGCAATGAGCAGTGTCGGATTTCCTTCTTTGATTACTGAGGTTCCGTAGGGAACACTACGGTCGATAAACTTGTCGTTGAAACAGATTGGGCTGCGCGTTACGAATGATTCTATCCACGCCCGACTGCAGCCAAGACAAAAAGGAGTGTTTTCGTCCCCCCATTTCACCGCATAAATCGCATATCGGTGAAGTGGATGGTCGGTTATCAAGTAACTTGAATAATTTCCCGAAACCATGCTATGAATGAGAGAGACTCCGTAACGGAGGGCTCCGGAAATTTCAAGTACGTGGGATTCTTTACCATGGACTGACATCGCAGAGCACACGGGCCTCAACATTTCGCCTCCATCGAAACACAGCCGCCGCGGGTGAGATTCGGTACCGCGACCCCCAGATCAGCAGCCGAGTACCATAGCCACTACATAACTGTTGGGGGAGGGGGTGGGCACTAACAGGTTATAGTTAATACGAGAGGGAAATTGCTTCTAGTGGTATAAGGTTTAGCATAGGTTATGTCCTCGGACACCGCAGTGCCCATGCACAGCCCTAAGGAGTGTTCGATAGTGGTCGCGCGTAGCATACTTAATATGCCAGGGATTCCTTCAGGGTCTAAGTGTCCGCGTAGATGACAGCGCTTTATGCGCAATATTTTGTCAGCTCTCTGCTTAAGTTAGGTGCCGCCGCACAGTGAGGGGCAATTAAATTTAACCTCGAACGAGTTCAAGAAGCCGCAACATATGCCACATTCACTTAAGGTCGTGAAGTGATCGCTAACACCCGTAGCTGACCATGTATGGCGCAACGCCACCACGCTCGACAATGGGGGTATGTTTCCCCGCCCAACACGTCCCCTAATTATATACATGGAATGTCACCCTCTTTGCTATAGAAAGCGTCCTGTCACGTGTTCTGACTAGATGCTGCGGGAGAGCGCTTGCCACCGTACCACCTGACGTCGGCAGCTGCGACGACTGCATCCGAGTGTCGCGTATCACGAATGAATGATGAGAACTTTATTTTACTATATACAATATGCTCTCGCTTGCTGGCTTCAGCACCATGGTAGAAAAGAAGAATCAGAAGTAAAGGTGTGTTCCTTAAGCGGGGGCAGGATATGCCCATTGTGCGAAAGGCCGCTGCGCCATATATTCTGTCGGGATGTCATTAGTGCTTTCTGTCGATCTTGTTTTGGACAAGAAATGAGTTTTATGCGTAGCCGCGTTAAGCTGTCATGCTCAATTTTGTTTGTTGCGCATCTTCCATTAGTATTGCCGCGCTACTCCTGTTATGTGATGCCCGAGTCTGGTACCATTCGTTGAGTATATGTAATATTTTAGCACGCGTCTTTTTGATAGGGGGCCTCTATTGGCTCGTTTGTTGTTACTGTGTTCTTGAGGATCATGCGCCCATGACCGTGTTGTCTTCCTGCGACGATGCGTTTCCTATAAACCATCACAGCCCCCGTGTCACTCGTCTCGCTCTGTTGTCCTGTGCAATACCAGCTGGCTCAAAACTCTAGCCTTCTGAAATCCATTGGGTAGTTTCCTCCATGCTTTGTTTCGTGTTGAACATCGTAGTTAGGGCTCTCTTTACGAAAGCTGGTTGGCTTTGTTCGAGAATTGACAATACCCAGAGGAGAAGAGCTGTTGTTGCTGGGGCTTGGCAGTTGTAATAGTTGGGGTGAGGGTGCTTAGTGGGGTACATCTTGTAGAGCACCGGTTTGTTGCGAAGTTTCGAGTTTGTAGTCTTTGTATGACCTCGTAGTGTGTAACATAGTGCGTATTACTACAGGAATTCAAACACGGGAATCGTGAAACTTGGACGCGATGCACATAAAAAAGCTTCGCAAAGAGTGGCCCTTCCGGCTGACGTCGTGGTCACTGAAGGGCCAGACAAGGATACTGTCGCAGGCAACTGACCGAGAGCACTCGTGCCGCTGGGGCGCTGCTACAGGTGCTCGCACTAGTGAGGCCGGCGGCCTTACTAGTGCGGCCTCACAGTAGGGACCTCGTGGCGCCATGTCGTTACTGAAACCTTGGCACAGCGGCTGTCATGCGAGACACAGCCGTCACTGGCGTGAGCTTTTTACATACCAAGTTGAGTAGGAACAGCATTGGTAAGGATCAAGCATGGCTACACTGGGGAAAGGTGCTTCGCTGAAGATATGGTGTAATTGATTTGATAATGAAGTTGCTTAATCAGCGATGCAATTCTAAAAGAACCTTTCAGAAACCCGTTAAGGCTCCTTCAATTTGTTTTGCTAAGAATATTTATGCCTAGCAAACGGGCAAGGCAAGGACATTTATCGAATACCTTGCAGGTAGAGGATCTCATCTGGAGTTGTACATTAATGAAGTGATTAACTCAGCCTCATATGTCGGAAATGCCTAGCTCATTTTGTTTAAATAATGGATATTGAAAAGAATAGTTCACCTTCGATGCTTTGAAGTCGACGTCAAATGAAGGAACAAAAACTTGCGCAAAAAGTTAATGCTTATGAGGACCCAGCGGAAAACTTCGGATGTATTATACGTATTAACCATACATTTGCAGACTTACACAGAGTACTACAAGCCTATGCTACAGAAGACTGGCTTCATGTGTGCAGTGGTGATGACGAAACCGAAGTCCCGAGGCACAGTCAGGTTGAGATCAGCGAATTTCGAAGACCCACCTCTCATCAATCCCAAGATGCTAATGAAAGACGTGGACACAGATTGCATCGTGTCTGGTACGTGTCCTCACTAGGTTTAAAGTCCCATTTCTTGATTTTCGGAGTCTTATGTTTGTCGGCCTCTTTTTACCGTACATGTGCCGAGGGCAATATGATGCTTAAGTATATACGAGGGCAAGTATATATATACGAGGGCGAGTATATACTAGGGCAAGTTAGCTTAAGTATATACGAGGGCAATATGATGTGCTGACAAAGGTGATGTGTACCGCAGCTTGGCGCAACTCATTATAACGTGTTTTGTATTTCGCTTATCGCTTACCTTATCAAATAATAGCATTTAGTGAGCCTTTCAAATGTAATAATTGCAGCAGAACTGTCGACAGGGAGTGTACATCAGCCAGAAAAAGAAAGCGATCACTAGCCACATGCTCAGTAAATGGGAGTGCGAAAGCGTTGCGCTTGCTCTCCATTTGTAGATGCTACGTCGGTGCCCAAGTGTTGTAGAGGCCCGCGTACTGTGCGTTGTGAGTGCTCGTTGAAGAACGCCAGGTGGACAAAATTTCCGGAGCCCTCCGCTACGGCTTCTCTCATTTCTACCTCTTTCAGTTCCTTTCCCCTCCCTCCTCCCCCCGGACGCTCAGCCATGCTCCCGACTCCCGACTGAAGAAATTAGCCTCCTAACTTGACCGATCAACAGTCATCATCATCATCATCATCGAGGCGACGAATTTGGGGCCTAGTAACGCTATCGCGTTCCACTCTTAAAGGCGATGTTTAAGCACCCTCTATTTCTTGATAACCTAAACATGTTCTAACAGGCTGAAGATTGCCTGGTGTAATGATCGTGCGATTGCTCGTCCTTGCTTCCCCATTTTATTTTTTTCTTGTTTGGTTCCCAGGTGTACAGAAAGTGATGAAGCTATTCGAGACGCCCGCGATGAAGCAGATCGGAGCTCAACTGTGGAATGGCTCGTACCCGGCTTGCAAGAAATACCCCATCTGGAGTCGTAAATATATCAAGTGTTTTGTAAGGAACGCTGCATTTCCAGCTCAGCACGTTTGCTGTACGTGCGCCATGGGAAATCACGAGAGAGCGGTTGTCGACAAAAGACTGAGGTAGGTTGTCTACCCGGTTTCCCTTATCCGTGTTTGAAGTCTGTTTTGGGTGCTTTTGTTTAAAGGGCAACTCCGGCGGTTTTTCAGTGTCCACTGGTCTCAACTAAACTTTCAATGTATGTTCTTCTCGGCACTGTAATAATATTTGCCAAACCAGGTTGTTAAAGTAATTTAGTTTCACTGAAAACGAATTTCAAAAATCTTTAGCGGGTTCTCACGCGGGCCACCCTGTGTTTTTGACGTCATTACCTTCAAAGCTGCCTACACCAGCATTCCGGCGGTCAAAAGCAAAAGGGTGATGCTTCGGGGCTCAAATCGTCGCTGTCAAGCTCAGAAGCACTGGCGTAACTCAATGCGTCATCGAATGAGATCCACACTTTGATTTTCCAGACAACAGCTCGAAATTTCTGATAGCGGAAACGCTGTTACGCCACCGCTTACCCTACACGAAGCGTCTATCTGTTTCGATATCGGTTTGAACGCATCCTGCGATCGGCTGTCTAAAATTATTGGCGAGTCTACGCAGGGACTACGGAAAGTTTATGGGAGGGGGGGAGGCAAGTAACCATCGCCTCGTACAATGTGTTTATTATTTATATTTTCTCAATATTTGTCTATTCTTAGTTACTTAGCTTACGTACTATATATTGTATATTAGTAGTTTTAATGACATCAATTAAAAATGTTTTATTTCATTTGAGCCATATCAAATTTACATATCTTCGCTGTTGCATCTACACTGTTACATTGGTACGCTACATTAAAAAGGGTTGGAAATTTCGGAAGTACTGAAAACCTGCGAAGACCGCACAACCCGCGTGTTGTGTGGCCCAGTTCTTTACAGAGCACTGGACCACACAACCAGCAGCTTGAAAATTCTTGTCAAAAATGTGACCTGTGTGTAAACGATGGGAAAGTGTGGGGGGCCCTGCCCCCTCTGGGAAAATGTTAGGGGCGACGACCGCTCCCTGACATAAGAGGGTGACGGCACCGGTGACTGTCTAATGACACCACCCACAAGGCCGCGGTGGTCGTACTGCTTCGATATGCCCTATTCCTGCCTCGGGAATATCTGCATATACTATCTGGATGACGAAACAGAAGACATGTTAAGTGTCGACACCACTTTAATGGCATCAAATTATGTAAATAACCACAATCCGGCCCCCCACATTGCGTCATTCTTTATAACACAACTCGGCAACACCAGTTTGCAGCACCCTTCCAGAACAACAATTTAGCCGAAAGAAACGCTTTTGCGTTCTCATCTCACAAGAATATGCTTAGGGATTGTCGAACTTTTTCGTTTCTTTCTTGCGTGCAGGGTGTACAAGGTGAAGAATTTGCGAGTCATCGATGCTTCGGTGATGCCTAAAATCACCTCAGGTGGCACGAACGCTCCGGTAATGATGATCGCCGACAAAGGAGCCAGGATGATAGTAGAGGACGCCATTGCGGCTGACAAGAAAGCGCAAGTGAAGACTCAGCCGGAGAAACAAAATATATCGAAACCGGCAGCCTCTTAAGCGTACTTCGTTTGTTTTCGTGCACCCTGTGCCTGACTTTATTCTTAATTGTTGCCGCATATCCAACGCTAAACGTTGTTTCTTTCAACAGTATTTTGGCGATAACCATTATCTCTTCTAAGGTAAAACTCGGTCGCCACGAAGGTCACGCAGTGGTACCGTAGGATTACTCGTATAATTATGGCGAATTTAAGCCAGGTTAATTAACCTATCTATCTATCTATCTATCTATCTATCTATCTATCTATCTATCTATCTATCTATCTATCTATCTATCTATCTATCTATCTATCTACTTGTCGATACTCTGGTGGTCCTCTCACTTGTCTCGCATACATGAAATTTCAGATGGTAAGGTATAAATCTTTGAGGAATGCAAAGGGTTGAGCGCCACAATGATATACTGGACTTGCATGTCACCGTTGATGGTAATACCATCACATGTATCTCATGCCAGCAGTACTCGGCTCGGGACATGAACGCATGCGCCACAATGGATTAAATGTTAACACTGCGGCCTCTGTCGCTCAAGCACCTTACCGTAGCAGACATTGAAAATTTGATGTGAACACACTTTGCGTGGGTTAAACAGAATTAGAACGCGCCGTGTGTTGCAGCTTGACATGTAAACGTCGACGTAACGAGCGGACAGTCACAGACAAACGTGCTGTATAATGGGCGAAGGCGACGTGACACGTCGTAGGTGAGTAGGAATCGACCAAAACCCCTGAGGTACCAAGCGATCACGCTAACGCCCGTCTGCTGTGGCTCTACCCATGCTGGATATATTGTCTAATAAATTTATGCATGTTCATTTTGTGATGCGATAGGCAACGTAGAGAAACACACCCACTTTTGAGATGGAAGTCTGGTGATGCACAGGGAGAGTTTGGGCCTCGCTGACGAGACGAACGGCGAAGTTTTGGCGCAGTTCTGGCGGAACGCTTGCTATGGACTGGAAAACTGCGTGTGAACCTTCCAGAGCATATCGACACCGCTGAATACGTGGAACGAGTGCTGTACTGTTCTTACTCGTGGTCTCCGTTATACGCAATGTTATAAATCGCAATGGAACACCAATATATCCAAGTACAAGGCAATGAAGAACTGCGCAGATTGAACACAGACAAGGAAGACACACGCACAAGCGCAGACTAGCAACTGGAAGTTTGCTGAAGAAAACACATGTATAAAGAATAAGTTAGAAAAACCACTTGTAAGATTAGAGGTTGGCGGGCAGATAATCAATCTGTAGTTGGTGCAACGTAACCGACGGTCTAGCGACACAGAACACCATACTCGTGAATAAAAAAACGCCTGAACATATTTTCGCGCTTTCCTATCTTTATGCCAGGACAGCACTTTTGTTTCGCGCAACAACGGGTGACATTTGCAATCCTTACAATGTAAGCACAAATTTGATGAAGGTTCACGTTAAAGAACTCCAGATGGTCGAAATTTCCGACCATCTGGGGTTCTTTAACCAGCTTACGTTAAAGAAACCCAGACGGTCGAACTCAGAGCTGGTTTTCGGACGTTGAACCCCCCAAAACAACAACAACAAATTTGATGAAGGCTGAGCCTTTAATGACATCCGTTGTTGCGCTAAAAGCGCTGTCCTGGTATAAAGATAATAAAGTGCGAGAAGTAGCTAAGGTTTTTTATTCACAAGTATGGCAATATGTGCGTCGCTAGGCAATCGGTCACCGTTGCACCAACTTGAAATTGACCATCTAGCCGCCAACCTGCAATCGCACGCGTGGTTTTTCTAATCCGTTCTTTATGTATGTGCTTTCTTCAATAAACTTTCAGTTGCTAGTCTGCGCTTGTGCGTGTGTCTTCCTTGTCTCTGTTTAATCTGCTCAGTTCTTCATTGTTATGGATTACCAACCCGCCCAGCGCTCAATCTTTCTAAAATAGATCCAAGTAGCTGTCTTAGTGATATAACGGGGAAGTCATTCCACGATGTCCTTACCCATATGAAATCTTCTCTTGAGCCAGTCCCTGTGACAGCTCACAGAAAAAAATCGCCTAATTTACTTTGTTTGACGGTCTATGCTACAATTCTTTTCCTCACCTGCATGGCAGTGTGCCCAGTCCGCCAAATTTCACCTAACGTCGGCTGTTCAACCACAGAGGTGTTCACCGTCTTCATGGCTTAACCCACGCATTGAACATTGGAAGAACCTACTGGAATCGCTTGGTACAGTGAATTTCCGATGGGCGCTCTGTCCTCCGTTTATTTGACCATTGAATCAAGCGGTTATTCGATAAATCTTCCACTTTTTGTCCACAGTGTCGCTTGAAGGCGCGTCTGTTACAGTATTCATTAGTGTTCACGTTCTGCATCCAACCGCGTGTAACAGTTGTTATACTTCCCTAATATACGTTACCTATTGCGTTCCACACTGCCACCTGACGTTAATATATATGTTCACTGTTACTGTTGACAAAACTGCATTTGTGTCATGACATTTCTTAATATTTATCCACCCTCCCTCCTTCATGTAACGCCTTGTAATAGGCCTTTGAGGGAACAGGCCTTTGAAGGTTCAGTGAATGATGACGACGGAGTAGCCCTTGCACTGTGGGCCAGGCTCAAGGAAGTTGTGGTGTCCACCCCAAGCGACTGCGAAGGCCGGTTAGCCCTATGGCACAGTGTAGTAGGTACGGACCATTGCCAAACAGGGTCCTCTTCCCACCGTTAGAGCAGTGTGCTTTGCTTGCCATTGGTGTTACCGTCCTAGACAGGTCAAACTTACGCGAGATTTAACGAACAGTTAACGAGTGTCTGCGGGCCGCATGAGAGGACGGGAGCAAATGTGCCTGAACGTATATGTGCATGTGTTGTATTTGCGAACAGGGTGGAGCCTGCAGCTCTGACGCTCACACTGTGTTCGAAGACGACCTAGGAATGCTGCAAGTCTTGGACACAGTGTCGGGGCATAAGAGACAGAGATATGCAGAATTTGTTGCTGGGCCGAGTTGGTTGAAATCATGAGAACACATTTTTTTATCGCAACATAGAAAAAACAAACTTAGATGGAAAGGAAGAGAAAGCAGCAGGCCCTCGACATGTTGCTTCCTCTTGTTTTACAGCGTATGCTGTCATGAGATCACAACAAGGGTCGTTTTTAGCGCCGTAGTCGTCCGACGCCTCCGCCGCTGCCGCCGGTGTCCGTAACCACTATCGCGCCAATTTTAGAAAAATATAACCAGGACTAAGGACGATTCGTACCTACGTCCCTCTGCGTGCAGTCGAGAGTTCTACTACTGAGCTATGCCTGTGCTTGAAAATCATCGCCGAATGACCTAAACAGGTATAAAGCCTGCCGAGGAATCGCATTAACAAATGGAATGTTACGTGGCAAAGTAGTAATAAGCCACTACGCGTCGAGGAGAGCGGATTGCATAATGAGTGCGAGGAATCGTTTCAAAGAACACAGGGGTGCATGCTTTGTAGCTCTGCAACCATTACTGAGGCATCATCATCATCATCATCATCATCATGAAACAATCTTCTTCAACTTTCCCGTCATCATTATTACAAAGCGATGCCCCGTGAAGCAGTTTTGTCGTATCGTGCCATCCGTCACGCGAAAGGCGACGTGCGCAGCCCCGACATCAACCTGACTTGGCTCTTCGATATACCCGATGGTCCGACCACTTGGCCAGACCCCCAAGCGTTTACAATGGTCACTAAGAAGGTCGCTCCTCCAGCTTACGCTGGCACTGTCCTGTGAATTCGCGCGGACCTGATGTTTTTTCTAAGTCTGTTTTTTTCCATGTTACGCTAAAAAATGCGTTGTTAGAGATAGAGCTGACGGTTGTTCGAGCCACCAAAGCGGCTGTCATTGCAGTGGCTAAATATAGCGTCATCCTAGTCACAGTACTATTCAATTCACCGTTTCCGATTCAACATGCAGAAACATTATTTTTACCGCATACTGGCAGCAGCTGTAACGTCAACAACTTCGCCACTTCAATTTGGCAGAGAAAAGCGCCAGCTGCGGACGTTACCTTCATGAGCTGCTGTACTCCCATTAATATTGCTCGGGTCACTCCTAAAGAGAAAAGCAGTGATCTAAAAAAAATGCTCGAGGCAAAGTTTAGGCGGACACACAGAGACAGGTTCAGATGGTCATAATGATACCATGTTTATTTAGCAGCAATAGGGCCATTTTCTCCACTTATCTGGATCGTCATGGTGAGGTCCCCATTGGTTGTAATCCGATGGTTTCGGGCAACTGAAACGAGGACGCACACAGTGCTGTTGGTTGAAACCATAATTCATTTCGTTTAGACTATATTTACCTGGGTATCTCGGCCACGGCAACCGCTTTTCGAAGGAAGTAAGATGCTAGAAGCACCTGTACTGTGCGATATCAGTTCGCGTTAAAGAAACTCCGTGTGGTCGAAATTTGTGGTGGTTTTGGAACTTAAAACCCCTGAAGTTATTGCATTATTTTTGCCTCGCTGCTTTTATTAGCTGTGAGGCAACCAAACAAAACCATTCTTAAATGTTTTCATTGTCGGTTTCAAAGCCTTTCTTCTGCATTTGTTGCGATTTTTTTTTATTGATATGAGATTAGGAGATGTTGGCGCACAAATAAGGCGCCGGCTACTCCTTGGCTCCTGGGGTGTTGCGCTGGTTTGCCGCTTTCAGGTTCTGGGACACAAAATAATATGGAAGTGAGAATCCCATATTAAGGTAGGCTAGGGTGGAACAGAAAAACTGATCTTCGTGGATGTAAGACTATTACGAATACGTGAAAATTATTTGAAAATATGAATAGAAGTAGATGCATGTCCAGAATAAACCACAAGACAACCGTCGATATGCTAAACAGTTCGCTTAATTTCAAATAATCCTTGTGTTAGAACCTGTGGGTCTACAACTATGAAACATTTTTGTATACGCGTGTGTTTATTTGTTGTTTGCTTCGTTCATGCCAATTTAAATGATCGTATATCCGTTTGACTGTAGCGGCTTCCCCTTCCTTCCCTGTCATGCAGTACGTGAGAAAGATTTTTGGGTAAGCGATCAAAATAATTAAAAATTTTATAAATAAATATTCCCAGCAGATTTGGGCATATGTCGTAAAGAAACGTATTCCATGAGTGTTTTTTTTTAATCGGAGCGACCTTCTTTGTAGAGAAGCGTATATGCTAAATTGTGCTATTTAGTTTCATTAATCTTTTTATTCTACGTGGGCTAACAATTATGAAGGACTTGATTGTCATTTGTGGACGAGAGGACAACTCCCACGATGCCAGTGGGATCGTGGGAGTTCACGAAAGATGAACGCCGTGGGCTCAGAATCATTGATGCCGGCGACGCACACACGTGCTACAAATTAGTAAATATTTTAAACAGTAAATTTTAGTAAATCATTTAGTAAAGTAGTAAATATTTTAAAGAGATTCATAAACAGTAGCGCCAGGACATTTTTTTCTTGAAACAAGATATATGAACAAATGTACATATACTAAAATGAAGAGAGGCGTAATTAGCTCAGTTGGACTAACTAAGCTTTCTAGGTTGAAAAAGGCAGGTAACCACTGTGAGGGCAAGTCTGCAAGTCCGTTGTCCATTGAATATATCCTTCTGAGGCGCCCATCACAAGTGGAACGGAACAAATAAAGCAAGTTACGTTTCTCTTTTTCAGTGTTGGGGGTGCGCGCTCATTTCTGAGGCTACAGTTAATTGGTACAGCTGTATGATGTTTACACATATAAAATTATGCCCACTGTTGCGACCAATTCGTGCTATTCTGACGACTCGAAATATACAAAACAACAGCGTTCAGAAAAATAAAGATGTTGTTAAACTAGCGAGAACACTTTCGCGACAAATCCAAGTTCGCACTAGGATGCCCTTTTAGGCAGCAAAAAGGCTACAGCAGAGGTTACGTTAGCAATATAGCCGCCTCGATGATTGGAAGCAACACGTTCCGGTCCGCATTTATATTTCACCGTTCCTCAAGTAGAAAACTCCGAACATGCGGAATCGAAGGAAGTGAGGGACGAATGTGCCCCAGAATTTCTCAACGTCACATAATGCAATGAACAGGCGTGAAAAACAGGCATAAGGGGGCAGAAGTGGCCAACACGAACGCCGACTATCAACTGAAGCAGATCACTGAGGCGAAAAGGAAAGAAGGCACAAAACTTACTTGCGCATGCTCCGCAATGATGGCACCACCTGTCAAACGGTCACAGGTGCCGGTCTACCCTAGAGGCAACTGTTGAGGCACTCTGTTTAAGCTAATCGACGGCTGACACACGCGTGCGCTTCCACTATTATTGATATGACAGGCCTGGACCATTAAACGCATTTCTTCATTCTTATGCCTTTAGAGAATCGCGCATTCGTCTAAGGAGGGCATGCAGTTACACTCCCGGCAGTGCAACGATAGATTAGACGGCGTTCCACCTGATAATGCTCTTCTATGTTCAACTGCGATTAGCTTAAACAGAGAAGAGATAGAGTGTCCTAACAGCTGTGTCTTTCGCAGATGGGCAGGAACGTGTACCCGTTTGACAGGTGGCGCCACCATTCTTGAGCATGCGCAGATAAATTGTATGTTTTCTTTCCTTTTTCGTCTCAGTGCTCTGCTTCAGCGGATAGTCGGCGTTCGTGTTGTGCAGTTCTCTTCCCTTGTGTCCGTCTTTTGCACCGCCTCTTCTTTGCATTATGAATCTTTACCAACTCGCTAAGCTTTCTGTCCTTCTGATCTTAACATCATGTTTTCGCTTTCAGCGTGTGTTGAAAGGGTGATCACTAGTGGAGAAACATCGCACCGCTTTTCATGTAAAACCGGTCATCCGAAAATTCGATTCACCGGATAATCGAACAGGAAAGCTGGATAGCGGGAGTGATCGGTTATGTATGGGGTTTATGCTATCCCAATATTCGAATGTCCGGATTATTACTTTTCAGCCCTAGCGCCGATATCATAAATTTTTCTCTCTCCCCCTCTGATTCTTACTTTCTTGCCATTTTTGCAAGCGCTGGCCCAACCTGATACGTGCTCTGCTTAACGTCCTTACGTGTCGACGATTGCCGGCCTTAAACGACGATTGCCGGCCTTAAATACGTGCCACAGAACTTAGCGGGAAAGAAGAATGGGGTTTTGTGCACTTAATTTGATATCATTTGCATACGGAAGAATAAACAGCCCTACAAGCTATAACGAACACCTATATCACCATCAAAGCAGCGCGGTCCGCAAGCACGTCGTTGGGCTATACTGACATTATGAACAATCCAAACGATAACCAGCCAGCACTGCAATAGCTGCTCATAAATTCAGGGCATGCTTTACAGTTTGAGTTACTTCCATCAATAGGCAAAAGATAATCACTACGAGGAAAAATGCGCGAGGAAAACGGTGGAAGGGAAGGCGCAGAGACAAGAGAGAGAGACAGAGAGAGAGAGAGAAAGTAAGGAAAGACAGGGAGGTTGACGAAACGCGCGTCCGCGTCCGGAAAGGGATAAAGGAATGAAGTAGAAGGGAAAACAGAGGAAAAGAGAGAAAAGCCCAATAACGCGCATACTTGCACAAGTGCATTGTTTAGAGGCTGTCCTAAAGACCTGTCGACTTCAGGCGAAGGGCCCAAGAACTTTGGCTGCTGGAAGCGGCCTCGAGTCCAGCCTGTCGAGTACCATTTGAAGTTGGTAGCACAGACAAGCGCAGTTTTGCTTGTTTTTCCTTTCCCGTTCGTTTCGCACAGTTTTCATTGTAATGCACGACCAACGAGCCCAGTTCTCATTTCTAGGAGATTCGCATACAACGACGGACGCCCCGTGAACCCCTAGCCCTACTGCGTTCCGAGAAACGCATACGGGAAGCACTCCTTGTGCAAGTGCTGGAGATACTAGACAACAGTGTTACCGAACCTTCCAACACTGGTCATTCTGGTCAAACACCAGGCAGAAGACTACACCTACCAACGTAGTAGAAAACGGGAATACCTGCTCGCTGCTGCGTATTAATGACTCCTCAGAGGGGGATCCACAGCGTGGCTGTAATGAATTTATTACTTAGCTACAACTAAATTAGCAATGCTTCTTTCCTCAGAGTATCATCCACAACAACACCGCCGCATTTAATTAGTTTACTCCAATCCCAACAGCTGAAAGAGGAAAATAAGGTGAAAGAAATAGCTGCCTTCCGTAAGAGCTCTACTATAGTCAGAATGTTCCATGCCCGCTGAAGCACATATTTCGCTCCTTAGTGATCTCGTACTCGCCCAGTTTCGCGTGAGTCAATTTCGTTTTATGCCAGCTAATTTCGTCAGAGCACCTAACGCCCTAAAGTCGTTAATTCTGTCTTCCTTCCCTTTCGGCTGCTGATCCGAGGGTTGCAGGCTCGAATCCCGGCCACGACGGCTGCATTTCGACGGAGGCGAAATGTTGAGGCGCGTGTGCTGTGCGATGTCAGTTCACGTTGAAAAAACCCCAGGTAGTAGAAATTTCCGGAGCCCTCCACTATACGGCGTCTCTCGTAATCAAAGTGTGGTTTTGAGACGTAGAACCCGAGAAATAAAATAAATATTCCTTCCCTTAAAAGATGTACAGCAAACAAAACGAATGTGGCGAATATTTTAGGTCACTCCGGCGCAAAAGCCGCCGATGAAGCAATGGCTGGTGCAGAACTTGCAAGCAATAGGCTGACGAACCTCGCGTACATTTTGCTAAGAAATATGAAGTGCGAAACTAGGAGAAAATGTCTTAAAGTGCAGGATGCAACACCTTACCCTGTCACGGCGACGTCCCTGTCTTCGCAAGACCACCTTTCGCAATGGGAAGTCGGAAACTTGTTTTCTCCATCTAGTATGTAAACTCCCCTGAACAAACAAGAGCCTGAAATCGCAGGATTACGGAAAGCGACAATGGTTTCAACACTTTATTCGTTCACCTAATCGACAATACACCTATATATTCATTGCTCTTTGTATCAAAAGTAGTACAAAAGCTTGTCATTTAATTAGGCACCTCTTGTGTAAGAATAGTGCAGTTTCTTTTAATGAAAACGCTCACGTAACCACGTTCTGACTGCCCAACTTGTTATAAATGCCAAGAAAAGTCAAGTTTAAAAGGCATGACCTACTTGATATAACAGATTTGTTCGTTGTTAGATATCAGTTCGTTCCGCGTTCTTATTAATGAAAACACTGAGAAAGAATCTCACGTTTTTGTGTGCACGTATCAATGGTCAGCAAAGGGAAATAGGCTTGTCAACACCTGGTTTGCTCGTTACCGCGAAATATTTATCAGTGCAATGGATGACTCTGTATGGAAAGCAACATGACCAAGGACACGTTCTTGAACTCCAATGACGTGAATATTTGCGTCTGCCAAGGTGGTGTATTATCTAAAAGTGAAGATTGCATAGGGACCCGTAAGTAACCAGAGGGCGCTACATCGCCCTTATCATGTAACGCAGCGCCCCTGACCATGGCCGCTAGGGTTACGAAGATTATGAGGCAAGCACAGGTGTTGCGTCTTTTTGTTAGGGAGTTTCATTGTTGAGGCCCAACGACTACAGGCGCAAGCTTTGGCTTCCTTTAATTGTCTTTTCACGAACTTATATTCGCCAGACGCCCCCGCGAGGAACACAACATAACGCAAGACCGCACAACATGGAGGAAAAAAAAAATGCCGCACACGCATGCGTCCAGGAAAATGCGATACCTACTGTCATAGACTAACTAAGAGGTAGGAGACGCGCGGGGCGCGTTCGCGTATTGTGCGGTCACAGCCGGTCCAAGTCAGCACCCGACCTTGCTCCTTCCGTCCGGCTGTACATTTTGGCGCTATAGTCGCAGACGGTAAATTTCATTGACAGGTGCCTATGGTCAAGCCAGTGTCGGCGTTCTGGTCTTCATGCCAAAACTCCCGGAAGAGGAGCCCCTGGCGTCCTCTATGGAGTAGTAGATCAGGCAAGCACACGCCAAGCTTCGCTTTAGCCCACTTTTACGAGAGAAGAAGGCTGCAATATTTTCGATTGTAATAGCAATTATATGGACAGTCTCGACGGGTTTTGGCCGTCACCGTCATGTCACATATAAAGTAGAAATTGATAACAACACCTCGAGCATGCCTTTTACCCGCTGGTAGAAGCACGCGAGCGGGGGGGATGAACGCGGCTGAAGCAGAGATCAAACAAGCCCCGGCCCATCTCCGTCGCTCGTAGGTCGCATGCGATAACATCACACATCTCGGGAGGCCTGCGCCGAAGCGGAGAGGTATCGCGCCAACCGTCTTTAACGAGCATCCTAAAACGCGATAGGGTGGGGGGGCTGTCCCTGAAGCAAATGTAGACTGCGCGCGGTCGCCATCGCTAGCGCGCGTGCTATCTCGGCAGCCTTTAGACGTGCAGCGTACTGCTTAGCAGCTTCTTGATCGCGTGCTCCGTCCCATGTGCTTCGCATATCGTCTCAACGCCGGCAATGCCATCGCCACAAAGCACTCACGCGAATGCGTCAGAGAGTGCCGGAAGGAACGCGCTCGCTTGATGCGACTGTGCTGGGCGAAGTTTCTCGACAGCGCAAAGTGCACAACGTTCACACTGCTTAGCGCAGTCGCGCAGTGCGAAGCGCGTGCTAGACAAAATTAAAACAACATGACTTAACTCCCAGTTCTGCAGGGCCTTGTCTCGGCCGCTTGATCAACATGGTACTTTACGCAATTACATGCTTACTGAATAAGGCCGGGTTCACTACAATTAAGATTTTCCCTAAATATGCTACTCTTACTTCGTATATGATATCGTGCACTGCTATCGCATTCATTGTTTCGCCCTTCTGGCGAAACTGGGATCTGCTTTTTGTGTCAATTACTGAATACAAGGCGACAAACATGGGCTGTCCTCTGCCATGTTTTTCCTACTTTACGCGGTCCTTCTAGACCATTGTTTTACAAAAAAACTTTATTCAGTAATATTTTCCTAGGGCGGCATGCGTGGCGGCGTTTGCGCTGAGATTTCACTCGGGCAGGTTACCAAAGTAGCCAGCGCCTTTTCGTCGGCTCATCGCAATAGAGTCTCCAAGCCTTTCTCAAAGGGATTTGGCAGGAGCTCGCTGGGTGGGGGAATCCTTCGCTTTCCTAGAGAGAGCATTTGCTTTATTGCGATAGCAAAATATGGACAGTCTCGACGAGTTTTTGCAGTCACCGTCATGTCCCGTAAAAAGTCTAAATTGATAACTCCCGGCGCATCGTACTTTACCTTCTACACGCGGGCAAAAGCAGGTGAGCGAGGCCGCCGAGCACAGCTGAAGGAGAGATGAAACGAACCCGGCCCATCTCCGTCAGTCGGAGGGAGCGTGCGATAACATCACCCCTCTCGGGAGCCCTGTCTCGAAGTGGTGAGGTAACGCCCAGCCCGCCTTTAACGAGCTTGAAAAAGCGCGAGGGGACGGGGCTTGTCGCTCAAGCAGCCACTGTTGACTTTGCGCTGTCGCCATCGCTGGAGCACGCGCTATCTCGGCAGCCATCAGACGTGCTTAGTACTCCGTAGCAGCGTCTTGGCCATGCGAGGCTCCGTTCCAGGCGCTTCGCACATGTATCGCCGCAACGTCGCCAATGCCCTCGCCACATAGCGCTTGCGCGAATGCATGTACGAGTGCCGGAAGGAATGCGCTCGCTTTAATGCCGCCGTGCTGGGCTAAAGTTCCTCGATGGTGCAGAGCGCATGCTGCTTAGCGCGGTCGCACGGTGTGAAACCTGTGCCGAAAGGCATCAAAACAACATGACTTAGCTCGGAGCTCTGCTGGCCCGTTGTCTCTGCCGCTTGACCCTGACATGGTACCTTAAGCACCTGCATGCTTACTTAATAAGCCCACCTTCACTACAATTCAGATTGCCTCTAAAGCTGCTAGTCTTACATCGTATATCATATCATGCATTGCTATCGCATTCACTGCTTCGCCCTTCTGGCGAAACTGTGATTTGTTTTGGTTGCTTATGTAGTTTCGGGCGCAGCTGCGACAGATGGAGTCCGCTTCCCCTGCAGTGCCGACCCCCACCCATCGCCAAATTCAAACTACCTATCTTCTCATCGCACCCTCCTCCCACCCCTCCCCTCCTTCTTTCAACATTTCGCAGAATATGTCTGACTTGATTGATTGCACTCAAAAAGAAAAAAAAGACGTGGTGACAAACTCACCATTCCAATAGGCATGCAAGCTGCTCGTGTACTTGCATTGTTGATGAAAAGCCACTGAAGTTGCTAATGGCAGTATTATTAGAAGAGAGAACTTTTTCATCTTCGTGTCCTCTTCGGAACCGTTAAAATGTCGGTTGGATGTCTCGCTTGCAAGGAAAAGTACAGGCTCAATGCCAATTCTTCTTTAACTGAAAGAAATTGGGTAAGGTTTCGGTTATACTGGGAACGTGTCGTGCTTTTCCATGCGGCTGCTTTCACATGCATTAATAATTGTGGAGGTAGAAGGCCATTTTTAAGGTTCACCAAAAAAAAGAAAGAAGGGTCGTGGGTCTTTTCACGCTCGGAACGAGGATACCAATGTTTCACAGAAGCCTGCCGCCAATGATGTCTTTGTAGGCGTATGTCAGGCAGCCAAGCGGGCTCACTTTCTGAAACAGACACACACACACACACACCTACACACACGCACACACTATGGAAACTTTACGCCTTTCGGAGTTACGGCGGGCACACAAACATTATCATGGATTATGTCGTAGTAGTGACGTCATCACACGCGCTGATAACGTAACGGTGACGTCTTCGGATTGTCCGTTATACTTGTGGCACGGGCTCGGGTATTTTATTTATTTGTCCTCTCTCCCCTCACATAACCAATGTCCACTGGCGTCATACTTAGATGATATGACACTTCGGACTAAACATTTCTAGCGCGAACTAAGTAAACAAATTCTTGTCTGATTAATTATCATTATTAATGTCACTACGTAAGAGGCATAGCGTACGGAAACGAAGGTCTCTTGCAATGAAAACAGGTGCCTAGGGGTTCGAACCCGGATTCTTCAGCAGCCGAGCATCGCGCGATCGCGAGTTGGCACAGGCTGTAAAAGTTTACATTCAGGTGGTCGCGTGTGGCTGACACTCTCATATGTATTGGGAGTACCCGCATTGGGGTTTCGCTGGCGGACGATAGATTGCCCCAGAAATATACAGCTTCGTGGTAAAAATTCCCATAAAAATTGTGCAATAGCGTGTTTATGTTTGTGAGAGGTGCAATACTCCGAAATAGCACAATGCCACCACCGAAGATGCAACGAAGCCCATTGTATTTGGTGTGTGTTGTGCCAATTGCGTAGTGTGTTTTTTTTCCTGTGTCCGCGCCAGCAAGCCTTATTTTCTTTTGTGATAAGGTGCCTTTACTTCGTGCAAATCTAGTACTTTATGGTGAGTATACGCCCGCTTGCACATGATTTCACAGGTATTAACAAGATACCAACAGCTGGTACACCTTGCAGAAATAACTGCCGAGCAGTTACTTTATGGCAAGGATAACTTTCGGCTGTTTACAGTTAAATGAAGCAAATATGCTATATAAGAAAACACTGAAATCCGGGTGAGTGCATGCATACGGTATTTTTATTCGACAAAAATATTTCGCAGAAGTGGGTACTTATGAGACTGTCATTTGTAAACTTTCCCGCAGCAGCTTGCATATGGGGCATCAAGAGCTGGCAATGTAGCATCGTATGGAGTGCATCTGGTTGAACAAGAGAAAGGTTTTGCGAACTCAGTATTGGGTAAGTTGGAATTAAACATGCAACACTGCTGAATATTGCAGTATTTCCAGAAGCTGCTTGATATCAAAGAAAAGAAAGAAAACAGTTATGTATCGCCAACATAAATGCCCGTAGTGTGATCAATAAGGAAGAGTCATTGGAAATTCCGCTACTACATCACGACCTTCACAGTACTGTCATTACCGAGACCTGGGTACATCAGATTACCAATGACCCAGTTTTTCCTCCCTGTTACAAAATTTTTCGTTGAGACGGGGCGCATAGGGGCGGAGGTGTAGCGGTTCTAATAAAGCATCAGATAGAAGCAACGCTTATTGACGAAAATCCTGACATAGAATGCCTCTGCATTAAGTTGTCATGCTGCGGACATTTGTTTGTATTGTTTGCGTGTTACAGGCACCCAGATTCCACACCCGATTACATATAAACTAAAGGAACACATGTCACCTTTCGAACACGAGAAAAATTTTCTAGTTGGAGATTTTAACCAGTGTTGTACACGTTCCTGCGAAACAGGAAAGGGAACTCGTTCCTCGTTCCTTTAATCCAAAAGGAACGCGTTCCAGTTACATTTCGTGAACTGAAACATGTCGTTACATTAACGTGACATTTCATTTCTAAAACTGAAAGTTAATCATGAAGCAAAATTAAGTGAACACTCGAAATCTCACATCGACCTAGGTATATTTCACGAATTTAAACGTTACCGGCAGCATAATAGGTGTAGACAAACAAGTATCCAAAATGATTTCCTAGGCAAATGTCTTCAAGCAGCACCGAACATATTACGGACTACTCCACTGCAACCTTGGCGCTAGTCTATTACAAGTGCGACGCATATGGCGCTTTCCACTTCAGTCGTCAGGTGCGTAGCCAGGCCCCGCCGCGGTGTAGTATACCTGGAGACAACTTTCTGTGGCAGCACAGCCAAGGCTACGGAGCCGAAGCACGCTTGTCTTACTGCGCCACAGCATGTAGTCCCCCAACGAAAACGTTTGTATACTGTTCTGGGTAACTAAGATTTTACCATTCACCACTTACATTTTTTGCGGACTTATTTTTTAATTAGTGAATAAAAACGTTGCGCAGTAGAAAAATTTTCGTTTCATGCTCTCCCAGGTTTTGTGGGTTTTTTTTGGCTTCCGTCGCTTTTTTACCTCACCGCATTCCTCACCTTCAAAGAAGGCGTCCTCCGTCAACGTCGCTTACGGAGGAAACACCGCCGCGTGCCGCGAGTCCACCAGCTTCGCAGCCGTACCAGGCGTCGTCAAACCAAAATCTGTCCGTACAGGCCAAGAAGGTGGTGCACGAAGTTTACGCGCAGTTAAGGAAAAGCGACCGGCGCTGGTGAAATCGAAACCGAAACACCCGTCGAAGCGGTCGGACTACTTGTCGCAGTAGCACATGTGAATAGGCTCTGCCCACGTAGCCTTGGCCGTGCTGCCCCAGAAAGTTGTCGCCAGGTGTAGTGGCTAAGGTACTCGGCTGCTGATCCGAAGGTCGCGGGATCAAATCCCGGCCGCAGCGGCTGCATTTCGATGGAGGCGAAATGTCGAGGCCCGCGTGCTGTGCGATGTCACTGCACGTTAAAGAACCCCTGGTGGTCGAAATTTCCGGAGACCTCCACTACGGCGTCTCTCATAATCAGAGCTGGTTTTGGGACGTTAAACCCCACAAAACAATCAATCAGGTGCGTAGCCAGGATACTGCGCGTCCAATGTGGAAATAGGTAGTTTACTAACATGCACCAATGCATGTAACAGCGATGCATCTGACACCAAAAGCAAGAAACAGACCTTTGATTTAGGATATTATATAAAGGTTTGTGCCTGACCCGTGCCATTGCGCGCAAATACTGGAACAACATTCCGCAATGTCTTCAGCATTGCCGAACCTAAATGATTTTGCTCAAAATCGGTAGCCTTTGCAGCATTTTCATAATGCAATTGGCAGTTCCGGATGTATTGCTTTGACTTAATTCTCATCACTTTAGAGAATATGTGATGTACTGCACTTTTGTTGTTAATTATGGCTGCTCTGAACGTATGTCGGTGCGAGGAATTTTAATATTGCTTTTTGTGCGTTTACCGCAGAATTAAAAAACGCGGGACTGTTTCCTTCTCTTCGTGGAATTAGGAATAAGCATTAATTGTCTGTTAAATTCGTAGTCACACCGACGTCCATGCAAGGGCGAAATTCAATTGTGGTGCAGGAAATAAACAAGAAAATAAATAGCCTCACATGCAGAATTTGACGGAACGCCAACAAAAAAAAAATGACCCACACCAGGCAAGCATGGTTGACAGGACATTTTTATGCAGCAAATGGGGCTGTCCAGTAAAGTGGATGGTATGCGGTGCATTAAAATGTTAGGTTATTCCTGTGTAGCTAGCCCTTTGGTCGCGTGGTAATGAAACTAGTTTCTATTAGGAACAATTAAATGGTCATCAGGGAACGTAATTAACCAGATCCGGGTTAGAATGATGTTAACTTCGCTCAGCATTACAAACACGAACGCACGTACTTAAGAATGTTCAGCACACGTTCGCGCGAGCACGTGTATGAGAAGCCTTTCGTTTCTTTGCCGAGGGCATAGTGCTCCTGACGCTAAATTAAGGCGTGGCCCGTTCAGTTCAACTAAAATAGCTTGACGGGGTTGACGCACAAAATGTCTTACAAGTATGGACAACCATGGCCACAACCGCGTTCTCGGAACCAATGCGAGGAGAGGCGATATAGTAAAGCACGCGCTGACACTGTTTTCGTTCGGAGGGAGCCCTGGCGGCAGGATCATAAGGGACGAAAGGAACTTCGACGTTGCACGCAGTTCCTCCCGCGCTGCCGTAGACTCATACAGGGCTGGCTCACATCCGGGAACTTCTTGTCCAGCGGCCATATTAAGCGGCCACCGCTAAGGAGTACTGGAATACCCTGACGTCGTGCAGGGGCAGTGAAAAAGGGGGAGCGTCACGCTCGTGGAATCATCGAAACCACAATAAAATGGTGTTTTCTCGCGTGGTTTCCTATGGGAGAGTGAAAATGGCGGCAGGAAAGCGGGGAATCTAGGCACGGCTTGTTGTAGCCCTGCCTATCCGCCCTGCATAAGTGCTGCGTATGTGCGATCGCCGTGGAGTGGAACGTGTATAGAAGGAACTCCGCTCCCTTTGCCGTTCCTTCGTAAATGTAACGCGTTACCGTTATAGTTCCACCAACCCAAAAAGGAACGATGGCGTTCCTTCGCTTCTCCCAAAAGGAACTTGTTCCGTACAACACTGATTTTAACATGCCCAGCATTAACTGGGAACGACTTCCGACAGTAGCTAAGGCTGAACAAGACATTACTGGTATATTCGATGTTATGCTAGAGCACGATTTAATTCAAGTAGTTACAGAACCTATACCTGTATACAAGGTTCTTCGAGTACTATACTTTACATGGTCTTCGTGAATCGTGGATTATCTGAATATGTCATTACAGCCGATGAGGGTCTATCCGATCACAACCTTGTAACTGTATCCTTGCCTATATTTAAGCCTGTCCACACTGGAAGCACTAAAAGACATTATTACAAAGACTATTCTAGGGCTGATGATGCAAACATAATGCAATATGTGGAAACGCGCCTTCTTGATTTCAGTGATGCTGAGAACGACGTATTCACGCTCTAGGCAATGTTCCTCAAAGTGTGTCGTCAGTGTATCAATACATATGTGCCTAAGAAAACAAAGAAAGTGAGGAAAGAAAACGCCGTGGATGAAGCGTAACATATTGCAAATAAAGCGCCAACTAAAAGGGCACCAAAAGAAACGGAGTCAGCCCGAACTGATCAGTGCTCTAAAAAGAAAACTGGCATCAGCGGTTCATAGTTCGAAAGATCACCACTTTAAAACAGTGGTACCTGATTTCATAAAAAACGCACCGGAAAAATTGGGGGACACTTCAGTGACAATAAACTGACTATAAATGAAGTAATGGTCGACGGAACTACTATCACAGATATGATTGAAATCGCTGAACACTTTAACAACTACTTTCATAATGTTTTTTTCCAAGTCAAACGTGGGTAAGTTATCTGACTGTGCCGTCTTTAGGCCACATGAAGTGCACTTCATTTCGTGGAATGGTATAGTGTCAATGCTCTTGATCTTGAACACAAAGAAATCATGCAGCCCAGGTGATCTCCAAAATGTGTTTTTGAAGCCTTATGCAGAAGTTATTAATAGATTTCTCTTTGTACTGTTCAGAGCTTCATTGTTATCTGCTCAAGTGCCCAATGACTGGAGAACAGCTCGAGTTGTGCCAATTTTAAAAAAAGGGCAATTCCTTGTCGGTAGAGAACTATCGCCCTATAGCACTAACATCGTCATGCTGTAAATTTATTGAACATATCATCGCCAAACAAATCACAAGATGTTTAGAGGGAAATTCCACATTAAAATATAGCTAGCATGGCTTTAGAAGGCGTTTTTCAACTACGACACAACTGTTAACTGTAATTCATACATTCGCAAAATCTTTAGGTAATAACGGTCATATTAATGCTCCTTTTTTAGATTTTAATAAGTCATTCGACAGGGTAGTTCACTTTAAGCTGAGCCAGAAACTGAGGGACAATAATCTTCCTGAAATAATAGTTTCTTGGGTAGCAGCTCAACTTTCCGATCGCGTGCAGTTTGTCTGTATTGAGGGCAACAACTCTGCCTGTCTTCCCGTAATTCCGGCGTACCCCAGGGTAGTGTCCCGGGGCCATTGCCGTTTCTTCATATACATAAATGATATTGTCCCAGTCGTTACACCACATACACATATTCGGTTGTTTGCGGACGACTGCGTTTATTTCGGGAAATATCCACAGTACATGATCAGACCGAACTTCACCGACTTGGGGCGAACCCAGCGATTTCAGATAGCTGGCGAGGCATTGGAAGTAGTAAGTGAATATGTCTACTTAGGCCAGGTAGTGACCCCCTGATCCGAATCATGAGGCTGAGGGTAATTAGGAGGATTGGAATGGGTGGAGTGCATTGGGCAAGCACTGTCAGATAATGAATGGTAGCTCTGCCATTGTCTCTGAAGAGCAAAGTGTATAACAGCTGCATCTTACCGGTACTCACCAACGGGGCAGAAACTTGGAGGCTAACTAAGAGGGTTCAGCCTAAATTGAGGACGGCGCAGCGAGCTATGGAACGGAAAATCAAAGGACAGAAAGTTGAGCGAGTTGTAACATTCCATAATCAAAAGAAGAGGCTGTGCAGGACACGGACACAAGAAGAGCAGTGAACAACCACGAACGCCACGGCGTTCGTGGTGTTCACTGCTCTTCTTGTGTCCGTGTCCTGCACGCCTCTTCTTTTGATTAGGAACGGAAAATGGTAGGTGTAACCTTAAGTGACAAGAAGAGAGCGGAGTGGGTTAGGGAACAAACGCGTGTTAAAGACATATTAACAGAAATTAAGAAGAAGAAATGGGCGTGGGCGGGGTCATGTAATGCGAAGACAAGACAACCGTTGGACATTAAGGGTAACAAAGTGGATTCCTAGAGAAGGCAAGCGTAGCAGGGGGCGGCAGAAAGTTAGGTCGGCAGATGAGATCAGGAAGTTTGCATGAATAAATTGGGCCCAATTAGCACAGGACAGGAATAATTGGAGATCCATGGGAGAGGCCTTCGCCCTGCAGTGGGCGTAGACATGCTGATGATGATGAATATACAGGAATGGTGTGGTTGGTGGGGCACATCATTGAACAAAGACAAAACAATGTGCATTCATTTCCCTCGCAAGAAAAATCCCGTTAAAATATGAATACTGAATGGCTGCTTCCCCCCTAAGGGAAGTTGAAAATTATAAATGCCTAGGCATCACATTTTCTAATACACTTTCCTGGAATTTGCATATTAGCTATATCTGTTGTTCCGCTTTCCGTAAACGTTGCTTCTTAAAACACAAATAAGGAATTCACCTGCCAGCATTAAATTGTTAAGCTATATGACCTTCATTAGACGTAAACAAGAGTACGCTTGAATCACATGGGATCCCTACACTAAATATAACATTAAAGTATACAGAGAATTCCTAGAAAAGCTATCCGTTTTATTTATTCAAAGTTAAGCGCACAGATCCCCCACACAGCTGATGTTGGCCAATGACATTTCTCTCCTTGAGAAACAAAGGCAAATCTTCTCCTGAAGTTCCTAAAGCAGCTAATTAACCACGAGCTTATCCTTAGACCCCGCGGTATACGTCTCCTCTTTGTCAAGAAGGCGTACCCGTCATGATCACGCACATGCACTAGCCCTCATTCGCCAGGACAAACGCATTTAAATTTTCCTTCTTCCCCAGAACAGTGTCTGAGTGGAACACCCGACGTGTATGAATCTTTTCTTTGAAGCGCGTTAATCACATGTTTTCAGCTATGTATATTTAGCTTATTCGGTGTATTTGTCTACTTATTGGATCAATGTATTATATTTTATACTTGAGCATTTTGTATTGTTTTCCTGAATTTTCCTCCCTTTTTTATTTTAAGCTGCAAGCGCCCTTCCTGCAAGGACCGATTTGAGGTCCGCAGTATTTGCAAATAAAATAAATAAAATAAAATATCACACGTTTCGTTCGATGCGTGCGCCTCGGAAGTAATGCTACAGCGGCTGAATGGGGAGAAAATTCATGGGACACCGTGTATTCAATTTCAGGGGTCCTGAAATAGTTTTTGTGAAAGCGCACTGGCCTAGCTGGTAGAATAGACGCTGCGGGATCATTGGCGAAACAATTTTGATAAGGTATAAATATGCGAATAACCACAGATTAAAGGACGCACACTATAAGGAGGCCCCTGGCCACGACACCTTACGATTTTGAGCAGTATTACGCGGGCGAAATGTGCAGATTGTCAACTGATGTCATCGGAAGATTTCACGATATGATTACAAAGAGCTAGCGTGCAAATTAATTGGAAGACTGCTTAACTGTAGGAGAGTCGTAATATAAAGATAATGCACAATCACATTTAACCGCCACCATTGGGCCGCCCCGCCACGGTGGTCTAGTGGTTATGGCACTTGCTACAGATCCGAAGGTCGCGGGATCGAATCCCGGCCGCGGCGGCTGCCTTTCGTTGGAGGCGAAATGTTGAGGCCCGTGTGCTGTGCGATGTCAGTGCACGTTAAAGAACCACAGGTGGTCGAAATTTTCCGGAGCCCTCCACTACGGCGTCTCTCATAATCAGAACTGGTTTGGGACGTTAAACCCCACATAAACAAGAACAACGAAAGTCGCCAATGGCAAGTATCAAAGAACTTCTTTGCCAGTTTCAGTGCTTAGGGCACGGCTGATGCGCTGTTCGTGCTGGCGTGTTATGCCGCAGGCACGCAGGACTACCGAGGAAATGGCAGCATACTAGGCTGCAGACACCGATTTCATACTTCTTTAAATGGCTCCAGCAGTCGCACAACATCCTCAAGGAGCGGTATATCCCTGCTTCTAACAGGCTTGGAGCCCGGAGTAACCTCAAAAGTGTGAATGTTTAGTGCTTCTCTAAGCTCGAAGATCCATTGTTAGCATATAAAGCATGTTATTCCACCATGTCGCTGTCTGGTGGAGCTTTAGCGTCGGGGCCTTGGCGATATGCTCTTGCCGTTCTCAGAGATTATCAATGTACAAACTGATGGTTGGGCATAAAAAACAGGACCGCATTACACACGTTAGGTACTGCCCCAAACCGTCACAAAATCTTCGCTGTCAGGCTGTTCTTATAGTCACCGAAGCCTGCAACTTCTAGTACTTCTCCCGACATGTCATGGTGGCATATATATATATATATATATATATATATTATATATGATACACGTCGCATTTTAGGACAGATGCTACATGTATACGCTATTGTTCCTCCTACGGTACTTTGTATTTCCTTCTCTTTTAAGCAGCAAAATAGAGATTTCAATCCTTAGTATGTTAGCCTTACCCTTCGACGTTTATGGTGGACGCCTTGGCGTCGCATCTCCACTTTTCACATGGGCATTGACTGCGGAAAGTTTCGCCGTCGTTAAGGGCATGACCGCGGTAGTGGCACCGACCTTGAGCAATAAAAGAAAAAAAAAAGCACAATAGGGGATATGCTCGAATCCCGCGTACCCATTACTTGTCTTATCTTGGAATGCGTGGAAATGTGAAAGTACATGGGCACAGGCAAATTGTGGACGTTTCCGATGCTGCTTTATATCCCAGGATTCTGGACATTCACCTGCTGGGCGCAAAGTTCGACATCATATAAAATTATAACACAGCGGAGGCGCTTTCAGAAATCAAAACATATTAAAATTATTAGAACCAGCGCTTCGAGAGGGAGATCACCTCTCGAAGCGTTGGTTCTAATAATGTAATATGTTGTTATTCAGGGTTCTTACTCAGGGTTCAGATGTTGAGGTGACGGATAAGTCTGACCGCTGTGGACGGATAACTTCAAGTAGGAAATTATTTGTGACGCTATAGGAGAATTCAAGTTCAAGTTCAATTTATTTTACCACATACATGGAATTTTGCATAAGTGGTTGGGACGAAGGGAAGAAAAGCTGCATTAAAAACAGCTTGACTAGCACCACGTCCCGAGTTTACTATGGTAGCAGGGCAGTAAAAGAAAAGTACAGTACAACATCGTGTCAAATGATAAAAACACACGATATACACAGAAAAACGTATTTACAAAAGTGAAATTCAACTATTAACGTATTTAACACAGCATGCTCAAAACGGAAGTGTTAGAGAGTGTGCGAACATTTTCATAAGAAATCTGGAATTTATTTAATGTCTTCGGCAAGCGATAACCTAAAGCTTGAGGGCCATATTTTGTGCGCGGCCATCTGTTTGTTTCGGCGCGACAGCATGATTTAGTGGCAAGTTAGCTACACTGTGCATATAATTGCGATTTTTCGCAATATCAGATCTAAACGAAAGTAATAACGTGTATTCATATAGCACGTTCAATTTAAGTACATTATGTTTAACGAATAGTTCTGAAGAGTGTGCATTATATGGTAGCTTTGCAACAGAACTTAGTTCACTTTTTGTAGGATAACAAGATTATTAATGATTGCTGTCTTCCGTTACCCCAAATCACTTACAATAACGTAGATGTGATGAGAAGAGTGCTTTCTTAGTATTAGTGATGGAAGTAAGTGTATTAGTCGGCGCCTCTGCTAGATACTCTTTCTTGGGATTGTGTGTGCTTATTTAGGCTGTCCGTACCTTGGAGTTTTTATACGCGCTACACATGAACAATCTTCAAGAAAAGTGGGCATCTACACTTGTAGCGGACACTGTGCTCTAAACATTGGTATAAATAACACCTGATGTATATCTCGTTCTTTTCCCGCCTAATAAGGGAAAACTGTCGAGTACTTGTGCTGCTGCGTCCGTAACATAAATTTGGGGCTCCTCAACGCCCATATCACAGCGGTGTGTGCTGAACTAGGTGACGGTGTCTGAATTTTAAGACACAGCATACCTTTTACTTGTTTCAGCCACGCATGAGAATGAAAATAAGGAGAGAGGAGGATATATAGCTTAAACCTGTGACGTATAAGCTTCAAACGTAATTCCTGTCTACGATTGATTCGATTTTGTGGTTTTACGTCCCAAGAACACGCTATGATTATATAAGACGTCGTACTGGAGGGCTTCGGAAATTGCGACCACCTGGGGTTCTTTGACGTGCAATGACATAACACAGTACACGGGCCTCATCATTTCGCCTCCATCGAAATGCATACGCCGCGTCCGTGGATTCGATCGTGCGACCTTCATATCAGCAAGCCCAGTGCCATAGCCACTACAGAACACCATGGCAGGGCTGTCTCTATGACATCTCTGCCCTAGGTTTAGGCTTCCCTCTACCCCATTTCTGCAGAGGTAGGTTAACCAGTAACGTAAGTAAGTACGAGTTAGCACAATCAACTGAGAAAGCCGCTGTAACTTACCATTTGCTATCTTGATGAGATGTCTTAGTTGCGCTCGCACAGAACATGCGATTGTACATGCCAGGATAACGAATGCCATGAAGAATATCTTCATTGGCATATTCCGCTGATGTCGAAATGAAACTGCAGGCAAAGTCGTAAAGCCCACTCTTCTCTGCGGTTAGTAAAAAAAAAA